>JAEIIU010046174.1:0-44208 GCA_018874675.1 Drosophila baimaii
CAGCCGAGTCGATCTAGCCATGTCCGTCTGTCCGTCTGTCGGTTTATATGCAAACTAGTCTCTCAGTTTTCATATTTTCGGTATTTTTCAAGATATCTGAATGAATGCAGCTACACCCTAGAAATTTCATTGAAATCGGACCAATATTTCACATAGCTGCCATAGTAAAGATCGGTCTAAATTCATATTTTACATATAAATTTTACATTTTGCATACATTTTACATTATACATGTTATATTTTATGAAAAATCTTTTATAATAAGTAACAAATTATCTGCAAGGGTATATAAACTTCGGGTCCGCCCGAAGTTAGCTTTTCGTTCTTGTTTAAATTGCAAGCGATATTTATCGACTATTAAACTTTTGATATTTTCGATAAGCAATTTTTGTGGAGATATAATAACGATCTTTTTCTGTCAATATAAATCCATAGTTAGCAGTATTTCTTTGGTGCCCAGAATTAAGTGTTATCAATATACACTTATTAAAATTAAAGTTACATATAGATTTATTCCAGAATAATGATACACTCTAAATAAAATAGACAAAGAATACTACCGCCTAAATCAAGTTAAAGGTGTTGAAATTCCAATATTCATTTCTATTTCTGCTAATCAAATTAGAGAAAAGTTCATGGCATTTCCCCGTCCTACCAAATAATCCGAACAATCAACATCATTCATACGCCCTGTTTGCCATCCAATTGAATATTCCGACAGGAACTCCCTTCTGCCTTCTGCTGGCTATTTACTTTTCACTTGAGAGCGCCGCCAGCGACCTTTGAGTTCAATCGAAGTTCTTCTTTCATTTAATCACACACAAACTGGCGTTGTCATCGTCAGCAAATGCCATTACCTAGGTAAATAATATCAAAGGCGGGTGGGCGCTGATGGAGGGCCATCATTGCGAGGGAGTCGAGCTGAAAAGGATTTCTTCAGGCACTTGCCACTTTTGATGTGCCCGACGTGTTGATGATGGTCGTCGACTCGCTGCTGACCAACGATAAAAATAAATAAATAAATCGACAGAGAGCAAAATGGTGCAAACTGGGAAATCAGTATTGAAAAGGACAACAAATCAAGGAAATGGCCAAATGGCAAACGGTCAATTGACCTACCTATTCGTGTTAGCCAGAGATTTTCTTTTGGGCTCACTTGGAAATGCAATTAGCAACTTGAATAGCCAATTAATGGTAGTATGTATAGTTGCTTGCCTTTTATTTTTATTTATTTTGCTGATTGTTTATGTGTTTTGTGCTAGCTTTCATGTCACTTTGTCATCAAGAATTTCCATGCTCTTGGTCAATAATCCTTGTTATTTATCTATTCAATTAGTTCGGTATCGGTAGTAGTAGGTCAATTCTCCATTTGAGAAACACAAAAGTGAGGAGAGAAAAACAAGAGATATTTTTAATAGCTTGCTACGAATTGTTTTTGATTGTTCACGCAAATTGGTTTCCAATTGATATGAAGTATCTGTTCTTGGTGTGGGGTATAAGGTCATTGGGTTCCTAAAAGAGGGATTTTATTTTTTATATTTTTACCAGAGGTAGAAATTTGTAAGACATTTTGTATTATTTTATATTTAATTCTCTTCCTTGGCCTTAATAAATTTATAGAAATAAATGCAACTTTAATGTTTGGCTATTATAATATGTATATTTAAAATAGTTCCTAGTTTTCTATTCAAAACAAGATATATATTTTCAACTGGAATATTAAACAAATAATTTATTAAATCAACTTGGTTTCAATTTAATAATTAGATTTAATTTTTGAATATCCTAGGGTATCCCAAAGTCCACTTTTAACTTTCCCGTAGCTCCCCTTTTTCATTTTGTTTACAAAATTTGCCAATTCTGCATTTTAGTGCGTCTTGTTCTGGCTGCTTTTGTTGTTAATTTTGCAATTGCTGCCGTTTCTCCTTCTCGTTGTTTGCTCGCTTTGCTCAAAATACTTCTGGCCTTTTGCTCATTGAAGTGTTGGCAATGTTTTTTTGTAGCCATGGCCAACAGAAGTGCCGGTGCCCGTTGCCGGTTGCCGTTGTTGATTCGCAATTTTATGAGTTCAATTAACCAGAAGCCATGAAAATAATAAAAATGATGAACTTTTGGCCAATTTCAATTGATTGCTTTATAACCGCTTTGGGTTGGGGAGCCATTTTACACCCAGCAGGAGGCACTCTGGCAGCGATAATATAAATATATATATATATATATACATATAGTCTCTGTATCTGTGTTGACTCCCCAATTAACACTAAATCATGCTCCATATTAATTATATTCGCGATTATGCTCGGTACCAACGTCACTGAATATTCTATCATATCAGCTTCGGATAGAAATATCCAATCAATAAGGCCACACAGATATTGATAGAGGGACGGCGGTGGAGTAGGAGCTGGGGACTGGTGTCAATGGAGCAATCATTCATTTCGTCATTGCCACCAGCAGCGCTAATTTAATTGCGAAATCGAATCGGATGCGTAACGAAATCGATCTATAATGCTGACTCACATGCAAAATGATTACTGGAAATGGATTGAAAACCCTCTAATCCTGCAGTTGAAGGCGCTTTCCATCTTGATTGATTTGATGATGACTTTCATTTGTTCACAGTTGCTTTAAATAATTGATTTTTATAGAAGGGCTTTTAACTGTAATTGGTTTTATAAGAAATTAATTTAAGATTCAGAATTGAAGGGAATTTAATAGTAATTATTTCAATATAAGGTGAAGTTGTATACCAACTCCAGATAGTATGCAATGATTTCTTTAAGCTAAAGTTATAAATTTATATTATTTTTTTCTGTAGTTGTTCTGTAAGAAAATATTCAGAAAAAAGCGATAAAATCTAGGCTTGACTTTTAGTTAACTTGACTTTTAGTTAACTTCTGTAACTCCTTTAATTTAATTTGTAAATATCTTTTGTATATATATATTTTAAATATTTATGCCAAAGGAAAGCTATTCGAATAGTCTAATTATATATTAAAAATAGTTAAAGCCTTAATGGCTTTAATAGTTAACTCTGCATTACGTTAATAGCAAAGCAGCAACATTGTTATATGATCCTCCATTTGATAACTTTATGCCTCAGCTGCGACATTGAGTGAGCCCCCAGACTAATCATTGTTGTATATACTCATCGTCATTATCTCTCTGTTACTATAAGCCATTGTTGTTATTGTTTTTGTTTCGGGTGTGTGACTAACACTTTTGTTTTAGTTGCCTGGCATTGTTATCGCCGCTGGCTGCTCTTTTGTCGTCATTAACGTCAGGGCGGCCTTGTTTAATTTGAACATTAATCATGGTCATGGAAGCCTGACTGGGGGAGAGCCCGGGGGCCAAAAACGAGGCGAGAAAGGTTGCAATATTGCATCCGGACAAAGTTACACCTCTAATGATGACGGGCAGGTGTTCGTTTTATTAGTTTTCCATACAGGCTGCAGGAGTTGCACATGCGCAGATATATTTCCGGTGGAAGGGATAGGAGGAGGAACCAGGAGGAGCTTAGGGGTAAAATACTCCTGCTTTTAGTTAAGAATTTCTGTGGTTGCAGTTTCTGTCAGACTCTGGGTACCAACATTCTGACGTGTTGGCCAACTTTGGCCTTTCTCTTTGGCTTTTCCTTTGTTTCGGTTAAGAATTCATTTTTTTTTTAATGTACCCTTTCAAAGGAGTGGTATTATTTTGGCTTTGATTTATACCTAGTAAAATAATATATAAAAACAATGAAGTCTTAGTTACTTAAAAAAAATATGTATAGCTTCTTTGGTTAGTAAATATAAATTTTTATGTGAAAAACTATAAAACCTAAGAATTGGATTGAATGTTAACAAAGGTTTGAATGTTAAAAAATAATATTTCATACGTTCGACAAGTTAATACTTTTACTTTGCAGTTTAAAACTTCAGCAAATCTTATCTATAATTATATGAAAATAAAATACATCTTATCTATATTTTTTTATATTTAAAATAAACTCTTAGAGTATTTAAATATTCGTCTTTTGCAACTCGTCCCCTCTTTTGTTTAAAAACCTCCCCCCTTTTGTTCTATTTTCCGCCCTCGAACATTCCCTGGACTTGATGATGAACAATTCAGTGGCGCCTACTTAGCACATAGTTAGCTTCAGTTTTCCCCATTTTCCACCCCTGCAGCTTCCATGCCCTTCCCTGCCTCTTACATATCCAATCATCAGACACTGCTGGCTCGCATTAATTGACAGTTTTGCCATCAGTTGGCCCAGATGGAACCTTGGCTAAGTCCTCATTAACTCATCTATCATGATGTGGATGTTTAGCCAGGGTCGTCACCCCTCGGCTCCTTTCTCATTAATTCTCCTTTGCTATGTGGGTCAAATTCAGGCGGGAAGTGTAGCTGGGACTCTGGACTGGGCTGGATATGATAGTCGAAACTGGTAGCTTTTTAGAATGCATTTAAATTTCCCCTTTACCTCTACAAAAATACTAATTGCAGCTGTTCTTCCTGGAGCTTATCAGGTTCGGTTTTATTATTTTAATTTTATTTTTATAGGTTAAGTTCCTTTGCCCGTTTAGGGGTCTTGTCCGTAATTAATTGCAAAAGTTTTCTTCGTTTTCTGTCGCCTGCACTGAAAGTTCAAAGAGTTGTGGCAGGGGGAAGTCTCCTCCACTATCCGCAAGTGATGAGTAGTTGTAAAAGTGAATTGTCAATTATGATGAATAATTATTGGGAATTCTCTAATTAGCTGGAGAGAAAACTTTATCCAAGGACTTGGCAGCAGCTAAAAAACACTGGTTCGGGTCATTTAATTAATTATTTGTAAAGTAATAGGCAAAACTTTAGTCCTTAGTCACTGGCGTTGGGTTCTGAGATTAATTTATAGTTGGCAAAAAGCGTGACTAAGGAGCTTAAAGTTATATCTAAATTGTTAGTTGCTTTTAGCTCGATTCTTCCGTCCTTAAAGTGAGATTTCCTCGCTGCTTCTATGCGCTTTGACTACATTTTGAGAAATTCCCGTGCATCTTTGGCCATCAATTACCGGGGCTCCATCCATGGAGACGCAGCATCTCTGGCACTTGTTCCGCCATTTGAATCCCTTCTCATCCCCTCATCCCCCTCGTGGCACTTGGTGTTCGTGTTCTTGTTCTCGGTTAACTCGGATCCTTTGAGTCGAGAGGAAATGCCATCATTTGGTGGCTGTCGACGACGTTGTCGTTGTTGTTTTTCTTGTTGGTACTGCCGTCTGTTTGCCTGACGCCGACGAAAGGTTAAGGCATGCATCGCTTCCATCAAATTAGACGCATTTTCAACGCGCTTTGTCTGTCTGTCTGACCCGCTCGTCCTCGACGTCGTCGTTTCTCTATCTAACTCGATGCCGCTGACTCCGTTGCTCCGACATACCCATTTCCCATTTCCCGACTACACACACACCCACAACCACCTCTCCCCCCACGCGTCGTCGTCGCATCACTTCCCCTGTGTTTCGCTTTGGCAATTTTCGAGCTGACGCCGCTTTGCCTTTACGTTTTATCACTTCATTTGCACTGAAATGTCAATGTCTGGCAATGGTCCTTCCCTGTCTATTTTTTCTAGCCCTTTCGCTGGGATGTGTTCCCATTTTCACTTTTTTGAAAGGGTTTTTCTATGAAATAAATAATATTAAAATATTATTCCTAAGTATCACACTTTGATATTTTCCAAATTTCTGTCAATTTATTTAGGTAAGTTTTTGAAAACATTAATTGGCACTACAAAATTCCCCTTAGATCTTCTAAGGTCATGTTTTAGTATAACATTTTCCTGATGAAAAGGAATTTTGTTTTCAATTATGTAAAACTATTTTTTGTTATTTTAAAAGAAAAGAATATCTAAATAATTTTTATTCTTAAAAATTTACCTTTGAATTCTTTTAACAATTTGTAATTAAAGAACGCTTTCTTGTTTTTACTTTAAACTATAAATAAAAGTCTAATATTTACTAAGCTCATAGATTTTGACTCTAAATTAAGAAATCAAAGTAACAAATAAATGTACATAACAAAAATTTAAATTTAAAATGTTATTTACATCATAAAAATGTACGGTTGAAGGCTTTTAACAATTTATAATTTGAGACAATTTTTTGAGCGCTTGTTTCAGGCTAACTTTCATTTTAAATTATATATAAAATCGTAGAAGCTAAGAAGCCCATAGATTATAAATCTATATTGAAATATAGAAGTAATTTCGATTATTTTTCAACCATAAAATGATTTAAACATAATATATATCACCTCCCCTATCGTAAATCTCAATATTAAGAGTAATTCAGAAGTTTGGCCGACAATTCCTGGGACTATTTCCAACAGCATTGGCCAAATGGCAGGAAGGAAGCAGTTTTGTTGCAATGATGTGGGCGGGGTTTTTTTTTTGGCTTCTTTGGGTGGCCGAAAGTGGGTGTAGAGAGTCGGTGTCCTGGCGCTAAAAGAAATCTGTCTGACAAATTACATGCCCTGCGCAGCAGCTGCTGCTCCTACTCCTGCTCTTCCTGCTCATCCTGCTCCTCCCCCCATGACTTGCTCCTTTTTTGCTTGCCTTTTGTGTTGTCTTCCCATTCGGACTCAAGCCATCAAACCGATTGAGTAAAGGAATGGGCCAGCCCACGTCATTCGCTCAGCTGGTCAGTCAGTCAGTTAGTCAGCGAGTGCAACGGCCTTTTGATTGGGCTATAAGGCCATGGTGCGGAGGTGGCCTCTTGGCTGGGGGTTGGGTTCGGTGGTTAGGTGGTCTCGGTTTTAGCGGACTTAACTAAGCTGAATGAGCTCATCCATGGGGTTTATCTCCTTTCTGGCGTGGATTTTATTGGCGCAAGTAGGGGAAGCCTGACCTGATCTAGTTTTAAGTGTAAGCATATTTGAAGATATTTCATTAAATCTGGTTTTAAGGTTTCAATTAAAATGGGTTTAAAATGTTTGGGTATGTTGCTTTCTTTGGGAATGGGTTAAAGTAGAAGTAGGAGCTCAAATTAAGCACCAAGTGTTGTATTTCTATATATTAATTTTTGTGTTAAGTGTAGCTCAATTTATTTATAAATTAAATTTTATTATTTCCTAACATTGTATTACTTCAAATGCATTAAATATCAGATAAACTGATTTATTTTCTTGAGCAAATGAATTTAAATTTTAATTAACAAAACTTGTTGAAGCCTTAAATGGCATTTCATTGTGGCTTACCAATTTGATTATTTCATTTTGGGAATACATTCTTCACACGCTCAAAACAATTACTCAACTTGACTGTGTGTGCGTGTGTTTTTGAATGTGTAAATTTATCTGAAGCAGAAAGAACATCACTCTGAATAACTTCCGCTGCCATCTCAACCCGGTTTTCCCTAATTTGTCAAAAATTTGTTTCATTTCCCCAAAAAATCCTTTCTGGTTTTCTGTAACTGCCACAACACACTGATGGTCAGCCGTTCTCAGTTTCCACATCATCGGGCAAACCAATTCCTCATTCCCCAACCCCCAAAATACCATCTCCATCTCGAGGACCCGAGAGCTCTGAATTTTCCTCCACGGGTTGAGAGAACTCAACGCAAAACATTCAACAGTTACAAATTGCTATTCGCACAAAATTTCAGTTATCTGATAAATTCCACCACACACAAATACAAACAGTGGGGTGGCAAGTAAAAAGCCCACACGGAGAAGAAAATATTTGAATTTTCTTGATATTTATTATATATTTATATATTTCTTTTAATGTATTTGGAATATTATATTAAATGAATTCAATTATAAGCTCTAAAGTCTTTTAATTATATTTGTATTTATGGGTTCTTGAGGTGTTAATGGGTTAAAAATATGTTTATATTTCCATTGGTTATTATTATTTTATGACAGCATTAATATTTTAAAAATGGTATTTTAGAAAGAAATCTATTAATGGATTTTTAAGCCTTTGGCAATATGTATTTTCAATATTTAAAATTTACATAAAAATAAATACAGTGATAGTTTTAGCAACATTATTCCTGCTCTAATCAAAAAGCAATCAATCCGAAACGAAGTTTCAGAAATCCCTATCAAGGAATGCCAACTGATATTCCCATTTATTTTCCTCTGTGCATGACCATTTTCTGAGCTTTATTGGTATTCCTGGGTCCTGGGTTCCGCTCCCCCCCCAGACCTCTCACCCCTTCCCTGTGCCCGTATTTCTCTTACCGTCTGAATAAATTGTGTCATCTAGCCACTCATCCTTCTGAATTTCCGATAAAATGGCACACGACGCACTTTTTGAGGTTCTCAAAATATTTGGCAAACGTTTCAGCAATTTCTCGGATTTCTCGCTAATGTTATTTTTCACTCTGTCTGATTTATTTGTGATGCGGCTCTGTGGATGCGGCCGGGGAGTTGAATTATTTGTTTATTTTCCTTGCGTTTTTGCTTGCTAATTTGCATTAAATGCAGGCAGCCAGAAAACTAAAGCCCGCGGGTTTGTCTCTCATTGCCCCCCCCCACCGCCGTCGCTTTTTCCAAAAACTTTTCTCCTTTCTGTTTGCGTTGCGCGCACGTTTATCAAAAATTTGGTGTTTTTGCTGCTGACGAAGTTTTGTGTTGATTTTTCGTTAGTTCGTTTCGAGTTTTGACTTTAGTTTGTGGCTTCAACTCGTACTATTTATTTGGCTGTATATCCTGTAGTTTGCTGAACTGCACGTTTCGGCATTGTTTTGCATACTGCGCGCCGCATTTGCCGGCGAATTTTGTTGTGGTGCATGCGAGTTTCCTGACTTTTCCGAACTGCACAGCCAGTCGCTCGTCTCGACAACAGTTGCGTGCTCGGTGCTCGGCTTTCAGGTTCGTCGGCCGATTGGCCTGATGCGTGCTGCGGTCTGCTGCCGCTTTCCCGCTGCAATTTCCCCCAATTAACAGTTGGTCGAGAGAAAGAGAGAGAGTGAGTGCGAGAGCACTCTCCCATCGACACTTTCTCTCTTATACGAACTCTCACTTTCGTTGGCCTAACAGACTCTGTTAGCTATCGCGGCTCTGTTAGCCAGTTCGGCGGTTGGCCGCTTGTTGATGCGAGATATTATTATTTATAAATATATAGTCGGCTTTAATTTATATTTAAGATATTTATTTAAGGTACAGATTTTATTTTAATAATAATAATAATAATACTGATATTTAAGAGATTTGACGTTTGACCGTTCGTATTAGTAATACAAATGTTACCCATATGTAAAGTATTTGAAATATTCCAAAAAACTTGAGTTAATAAGTTATAAAATATAAAACTCTAGTAAATTTATAATAAAATAAAAGAATGTTTAACCGTGCGTATGCGTAATACATATGCATATACTTATATTACTCATACGCAATGTCGAACATTCCTTCATAAATTATATTTCCATTTATTTAGAATAATATATTTACAATTAAAAATAATATAAAAATAATAAGACCAATATTTAAGAAATTATATGTTATACTTTGCGTATGAGTAATATAAGAATTACGCATATGCAAGATCTTTTAGATATTAAAAAAACATAAGTCAAATAGTCTACAAATAAACAATGTTGGTAATGTTATAGTAAAATTAAAGAATGTTCAGCCGTGCGTGTGGGTAATACCTTTATACTTATAAGATTACTCATACGCAAGGTTGAACCTTCTGTTATAAATTCTTTTTCCATTTATTTAACAAAAAGTTTTTTATGCAAAACAATTTTATTAATGTAATGTATTTCTCAGTCTTGTTCTGTAATAAATAACGTAAACTGATAGTGTTAAAAGAAAACATAGTGTTTCAAAATAATTATAATTTCGTTTGCCAACTCACAGTTGTAATAGCAAAATATTTCAGTTCATTAAGCTTGTTGCCTATATCCCCAATTAATCCATTTACAATTTTAATGTCATCTCCGCATTAGAACCGTCGCTGAAAATAATTAGAATTCCATGTGTGTGCTCGTATTATCTGGGATTCGCAGAGGCTTTGATTGCTGATTGATTATTCTGCGCTTAATTGCATGTATTTTGCAGGTAGCTGATTTCTAATAATTGAAATCTGTAATTACACACGGAGCTGCTGGACGAAGGCTAATGGGCATCAGATGGTCAACATCAATTAGTACTCATGCAGGATTACTACTAGTGTTTAGTTTTTTTTTAGTGAGGGTTCAATATAAATGTTTTTTCTTTGCATAAAAAATGGGGAAATTATGATCCATGAGTTTAAAATGTTTTTTTAATATATTAAAATGTAATCCGAATTCTGTTAATTGCATTTGCGATACTCATCTCTTGAAAACTTAATTTCTCTTTTAGTTTATGCCGAAAATAAATCATTTCCCAGCATTGCCACCATTTGTCCATGTTCCCATCTTTGGGCTTGAACTTAAGCTGCCTCCGGCATTGGAATCTAATTGCTTTGGTCTTGGGTAACTATCCACCTGGCCAAAAAGCCAGGAGTTAACTCTCAGCCAGTCATTAGAAGAATATCACATTTTTGGTTTTAGTTCCCACTCAACTTGCTGAAATAATTTCCATGTGGAGCCAGTTAAAGTTTTTTGGCCTGGCAAAAAGTTCGACTTGGCTAAGAGGAACATATACTAGTGGCAAAGCAAAAAGGAAATGGGAAAAATCTGGCGAAAGAGTGACACAGAAAAAAAATATGGCAACTGTCTTCCTTTCTTTTGAGCCGAGCTTTAGTTTCGCCTTTTGAACAAAACTTTTAATCCTTCTGGTTGAACTTCCGACAGCTCGCTTAAAGCCTTTTCCGTTGACACTGAAAAGTGCTTAAAATTGGACCGAAATTTGCGAGATGTTTATTGTTTACCATTCCTCAAATCTCTAAAGTTTTATCACACAGAATGCTCGCCACTACAAAGTATGGAAAACTTTAAATTAAATGAATAACCATAGGAAAGTTTATACACTTTAAATACCCTTTAGAAGGGGTTGATTTTTTGTATTTGGCAAAGGAAGTAATTGGTATTCATATTGCTTTTGTTGAAGTAATAATTGTAGCTTAGGAATTTTGATTATTATAATTATTCATATATACAAAATATCACTAAGAGTGATTACCTTGTATTTTTTAATTAAAAATTTCAATGATAATGATAATTTTTTGCTTTAAGGGTGTTGAAATGTTCAAGTCTTTGGTTGCTTTGTTACTTTCGGAGCTGTGCAACCGAAAAAATGTGTAGCTAAATGTACATAATTGAATTTCAACAAGGCATTTTCGCTTGTCCACTCTAATTACGGCTGCTAAAAATCAGCTCATTAAAGTTTTGCTTTGAAATCTTTCCCGCAAAGAATATTAAATCATTTTCGACTTTAAAGCAATTTTCGGTTGATTGAATTAAGTTAACCAAAAACACACACAGACGGACGTGGACGTGGCTGGAAGGGAGGAAAAGTTTCCGCTGGGTTTCTGCTCTCAGGGGGCGTCTGGGAATGCAGACGCATAAGGACGACATCCTGCTAGAGGGTCAGTTTATCATTTTAAAACCCATTCAGACCCAAAACCTTGATCCTTGTTGTGGTTGCCCTTGGTTGTTGCTGTGCAAAAGTTTTCGGTGGCGGGCGTCCAAAAACTTTTCTTATAAATTCCTGTTAATTTTTTCCTTTCTATTTTCCCCCGCTCGCTTGGATTTCCATATAAATACAAGCAATTTCACGAAATTGATTTTCAAACAAACTCGGCTAAATAATCAAGTGAGTTTGGCAAAGTAGCGCGTGCCCGAATGAATTTTAATGAACTCTCATTGCCCATATATGCAAATATATATGTATTTAGCTCCCTGTGCAGCCATTAGTTTGTTGTAATTTAAGCATTTCATTAATGGTAATTTTGGTTTAATTTACGCGCTCGGCAATATTCCAATAACGAAAAAAAACGAGGAAATTATGCAAATTAAATGGGTTTCGAAATGATTAAAAGTACATGGTATAGATATGGGCTAGCGATATAACTTAATTAATTAGTTTTCTGTCGATTAGAGTAGGTCATTCAATGAATATATCCATTGTTTTCTTATTTATTATATTGAGTGTCAGAGATGGGGGATAATGTCCTCCTTACAGCCATTTTAATAAACGAATTTTCGTGTTGATAATTTTTCTTAATTCAACTCTGTCATTGTCAACGCGCTCTTATAATTATAAAAGTGTTTTTATTCTTTTGCAAGCCCCCCCCTTTCGTTCCCCTCCTTTTGACACTTGAAATTATTTTCACATTAAATTCGTTCCATTCTAGCCACTGCAAATTATGTCGCCGACGAGTGATCACAGCGTAGAATAAGTGCCGCACATTAAAAATAATAATTACGCAGAGAACATTAATTAATAGTTTGGACAGAAATGGCGCGTTTTTATGAGGGGGTGCCATAAAATATGAGGATTTTGCATATTTACTAGGTGTTTAGCGGGTATTTCTAGACTTTTTTGTGACGCCAATTAATAATTGAGTCATTAATAGTGAGTGCGTTCTGTGTGCTTTTTTCCTTTTTTCTAGCTCAATGGCTAATTTAATTTGCACCTGAATATAAACGTAATTAGCCATAAATAATTGAGAACTTTGCTGAATTTAATTACGCAAAAATATATATGTATATGTGGAAATCACCGTGGTCTAGTGTTTCCATTTCATTGCCCGTGCGACCGTTTTAGGCTGTCAATCAAATGTGTGCGAATGTTTGTCTCATCGTCGCATCGTTGGCAGCCAGATGAGGATGGATTGGGGAATGGGCTAGATGGATGAGTCTGTGGTTGGGGAGGTGTTTTCTCTATGGGCTGTGTGTGTGTGTTGTGTATGCTATATGCCTGCGTCGCCTGCTGTCAGAATGTGATTGACATGCACAAGTGAATCCCCATCTCCTGAACGCACTCTGTGACCGAAATACGAGTCCGCACTCGCATCTGAGTGCGAGTATCTGGCGGAAAGTAAAACCGAAGCGAGCCAAATCTGAGGCCAGAACACCGTACCACCGCCAATGCCACCCAAGCCGCCCACTCATTTGCATTTCGTCAGTCCCAAAATGCAGTCAGGAAAAATTAGCAGCCTTTGGAGAATAAGTTTTCTAAGTAAACAAATATATAAAATTATAAATAATATAATATATTCATAAATAAATATTGTTTTGTATTATTTTCATAGTATTCCTTTTAATTGTTGTTAATTACTTAATTATTATTGTACTTCTATGGCAATAAATGAAGATATTTAATAGCCTAGGATCTGAGCAAGCAGTTGTTTTTTTTAAACAATATTGACATACAATTTGGACTTAAAATTAAGTAAAACTTATAAAAGAAACAAGTTAAGTAGAGCTTGATTTGTAAAAATAATTACTTCTTCCCTTTATATTTCATCTAAACTTAAATGAAATTTCTTTCCGTATTTTAAACATATATTTTAATTAATAAACATACCATAATTTTAAAGCACCTATTAAATTTTTAATAGCACCTAAATTTTAGCTTTAAAAATAATGATAGCAATTATTACAATATTTTTTAAGGTTTTTTGCTCGTGTACCGGCATGCATTTCACTTTTTTTTTCACAAGGGTTCAACGTACTTCTGCGTACTTTCCTTACATTATATGTGCCAAGTGCCTGCAGAATATTGGCATGTTTGCTGGCCCACTCCACTTGACTTCCTCTGCCCGCACCCCACCCCTCCCTGTCCCGTGCCTGCAAATGCCATTTCATACAAAAGTTTTCAATTTTTCCTTGGTCTGTGTTTGCCCTCGTGTCTGGGAATTGTCGGGCTGTGCCGCTGTGCGGACAGACAGATTGGTCAGCCATATAGCACCGCATAAATCTAGACTGGCTTCGGCTTCAGTTCCAGTTACACTTTTTCGCCCATGAGTCATGCCACATAAATCACCCAATCCCGAACTCGGCTGCAGCAACTCAACTCGCCCGTCAATATTTATTTTATTTCGCATTTTTCGCCAGAGATGTCAACGAAGTGAAATGAGACAAAGGTGAGGGGTGGGAACGGGCATGGGGGCTTTTGGGAATTCATAGGGGGGGAAAGTGCGAATTTGTCTTTGTTTTAAATGGTGTCCCAGTTGGGAGAGTGATGGGGCTTATCTGCCGTCAGCTTGCTGATCTTGTTCATGGTATAAAATATTTTATATATGTTTTTTTTATATTCTCTTTGGATGCCCCAGAATGATGGATTTTTCCGCCATATATTTACTATGTTTATACTGGGGCGAATTCATACAGTCTGTACAGGAATGTTGGCTTAAAAGTGTGTGCATAAAAAGCATTTCATATTACGCTTGAAAAATAAGAGTATGGAGTAGTATTTTTGATTTAAACTTATTTTAAATTAAGTAGATCCTTGTTAACAGTTTTATGAACATTATTTCTTTGTATATATTATATATATTACCTTTATTAACTAGTTATCAGAAGACAAAGGTTGAACAAATATGTGTAAGGGTGTCTGAGCTTGGCTTTCACTTTATCACTCATACGCACTGTAGCCCGTCATCAAAATTTAGTGTAAGAATTATGTTTAAAAACTTAATGTAAACTATTTCTGGTTATTTATTTTATATAGCTCCCACATAAGGAATTTTGTAGACTTCGCTGAGTAATTTGCAATATAGATATTTCTCTAAAAAATAATTATATAAATATGTATATCAAATCAGACATATTCCAAAACTTTGTTGTTACAAAAAAATATATTTTTACAATAAATAATAAATAAAATCATAAATTACAAATATATTTTTTGTAAATAAGGTATTCCCACCGTCTCTAAAATACATTATCCTCATCCGAAGTGTAATCTCATTTGTTCGCAGGACAAGCACCACCTTTAAATGTCTCCCCTCTGATCTGTTAAGTTGGCTAATGTTATACCGTGTCAAGATGTTGCTACTTTCAAAATTTCCTCTGGCCCGGGGGTGGGTGTACTCCCCGCTTATCTGGGGGAACTTACCCCGGACTGCATGTGACATAAGTTGCAGGGAAAGAAAAGCACCAAGCGAAGCAGATATAAGTAGCTGTATGCTGCTGCTGCTCCTGCAGGACCATAAAAAATTCATTTCCAAAAGTTGTCGTCGAGATAGAATGCATATGGTAAGAAAGTTTTCGTTTCATAATTTTGCAGTGGCAGAGCTTTAGCTCCTGCAACTGATTACTACAGACTGGGAATGCTATTTTCATGCCTCATATATCATTGATAAAAGCTTTTCCCCTGTTGATTTTCCCCGAAGCATACTTTCGGGTTGCGTGTGGAAATCACTGAGACAGATCTTTGAACCCTGCCAACTTTTTGTCTGGATTTTTCATTACCTTATGGTTAAATAGAACAAAAAAAAAACATTGTTAATTGCTCTTAATGCGGCGGACAGTAGCAGGACGAATGTCAAATATTTTAGATAATGACTTTCTGCTTTCTGGCCCCGCAATAATTGAGCGGTTTATGGCCAGTGTTCAGTTCATTTGCCAGCTTTTACCACCCCCGACTTTTGTGCTTCTGCGGCTGTTTCAGTCGTTTCCACCAAATTATGGCCATTAAAAATATTTCGCTTGGCTTGGCTGTTTTGCCTGAATTTGTTTTTTTGACATTTCAGCTGCGGTTTGCAGCGCAGACAGGACGGTTGAGTGACGCTTTATTTATTCCTTTTCATGGCGCACAATTTATAGAGTGCATAACTGTCATCGGCGTGAAGCTGCTTAAATTATTTATATAAATCTTAGGGAAATATATTTTAAAGATGACTTCTGACAGACTTATTCTATTAGAGGGAAGTTAAGTGTTTATCAGAGCTAGGTAAGCTAATTTAACTTATATAGTTTAATATGTTAAATAAAACAAATTATATTTTAAGGCTGATTTAAATATTTATCAGAGTTAGGTAAAAATTTTTTCAAGCCCAAAAACTTTAATATCCAAGCTGTATTAAATTTTTCCTGTTCCCAGAACTTTAAATGAGACTCTTGACCTCTGCTTATTTGAAATACTAATTTTTTATCAACATACCATTTTCTGTATTTTTCATTTTAAACTATTTCCATAGTATTTCCTTCATTTTCCACCTAAAACAAAACTGCATTTCCAAAAACTGAACTGCACTTGAGGCCATTTATGGCCAGGCAATTAAATGGCAAAGAGCAGAGTCAATTAAATGGCTGCCAATGAATGCAGAAGCGCTCCTCAATGTGCGGAGTAAAGTTCAAAGGCATTTAATTAGAGGCACGGGCACGGGTACGGGTTGATAGCGGTTAGTTATGCCCCGCGGGTGGGGTTTCGATCGGTGTACAGCGGGGACGTTTTAGTTCCAACTGTGCCGCATAATAAAAACGATGCTCAGCATACTGGGTTGTGCCCTTCTTCAGCCCCAGGTCCCAGTTTTCCCCCCTTTTCCCTCGACTAACCGACAGGTAGCAGATGTGTATAAATTTGCAGCAATGCCTGGGAAATCCAAGAACTCGCTGGAATTACGCGGACCAAACATGCGAAAAGAAAGTTACACTTGAAATAAAGGTGTTACAGAATTTGTAATAATTTTTTGATAGTTTAAAATACAAATTTCGTTAATTCCAAGTTAGCTTGATAGTTTTTTTTAGTATTTTCTATTTTTAAAATATTTTTCTTATAAGAAATTCATAGATTTCTAATCAAAATTAAGGGCTTTCTTAAAGTGTATGGAGATGTGGCATGGAGATGGCGCATATGAGGTTGCGTGAGCTCCAAACGCCCTGGGCGCGGACGACATTGACAAATGATGTCCCGGCTAACGGAACACACATCCTAACTGGCACACACACACACACACACTCGCATACACAACAGAAAACTATGGACAATGTGCTGACTTGGAAGGTTCGTTGAGTGTTCAGGGGGCAGGTGGAATATTTGCGAGTGACCCAGTGGGTCAGCGAGAGAATGGAGCTCTAAAACCGGAGAGAGGGCAATGTCCTGAACTGGCCACCCGTATAACAATAGTCCTTTGTTGCAGGCAGTCCAGCAAAGGAAACTGCACAAAAAGTTGCAGCTGCATTTTATGGCCACGAAAATACTCATGGCTGTGTAAACTTCCTCCTTGAAAGAAGTTTTCCCGAAAATAGGGTGCTTCAAAAGCTAGTCCACATAGTGTGTTTTATGGTGTGTTAATGATGTGACAAACGTGTTTAATTGTCGCTCATAAACGCCATTTATTAGCTCTTTATTTGGCCTTAAAATGGTTTTAATTTAGAGAAGTATCTCTAACACTTCTAAGATAATTTTCTATTTTATCCAGCATCCCACAGATATCGCTCATAATCTTAGAGAATCACCCTGTTCGAACCTCACTTACCCTGGCCATCACATACTTGGCCACTTTTTGTGCGGCGGCGGCAGTTTAAAACGCCAAAAAAAAGTATATATATTGACAAAGTAGCCAACGACGTGACACAGCAAATTCAATTTGCAATAAAAGTGTGCAAGAATCGTTTGAGAGGAAATAATAGCAATGGCAGAGAGAGAGGACGAGGAGGAGGAGGAGCAGCTTGGGAAACCAAGTGAGAACTGCAAACAAGGATCAAGTGAAGTCGTGTGCAATATGGAGGTGGCAATTCTGTCGATAACTGGCAGCCTGCGGATCAGTCTTAACCTAATCCAGAGACCGACTCTTTACACATGTGAAACACGAGTTTATCTCACGACTTTTCGGAGTTTGGAGTTCAAGTTCCGCCCTTCGTTGCCGCGCTAATTTGTCAGGAGGAAAAAGTTACTTACTTTACTTTATTTTGTGAGGAACTTTGACTTTTCTCGCCGGGTAATCCCTGCTGTCTGCAGCTGACAAACTTGGCAGACTCCTCCTCGGAAATCTCGGCAGCAAGCGGAACATTATGCAAATGAAATATTTTTCACCAGCAGCAGCAGCAGGCAAATGTCGTGGAAATGGAATCCTTTTAACTTCTGGCAAATGCCATTTCCGACATAATTCTCAAGCGAAATGTCACCGAAAAATAATCGCATATAAAGCTCCATTTCAGCTGAATGTTATCACATTTATTTATGTCTTTTTGACATTTAATTGCATGTGAAAAATATCCGAAAACATTAATTTTTTCGATTTATATAAAGCTTAATAAAAATATTTTTTTAAATTAAGTTGAAGCTCCAACAGAACTTCTACAACTTCACACAGAGCCAGCTTAAGTGCCTGTTAAATGCAAAATTGACATTCAGGGTCACAGCGTTGGAAAAAGGTGGCTACAACGAGTTTGACCTTGACCATGGAAAAGCCTGATCCGAAGGATGGTGCAAAAGTTTCCCCTAAATATTCATGAAGCGCGAGTGCAGTGCAGTCCATCATCTCAATTGCAGAGCAGCAGCCGTCATCATCAGGCGGGGAAAGGTAACAGCCATTTCACCCTCCCATCCATCCTTATTCTCCATCCCCTGCCCCATTTGCTTTGGGTCCTGCAGGCAGCTCAAATCACTTCCGCTGTGCGCACAGGAAATAAGCAGCCATATTGCCTGCCTAGACTGACAAATGCAAGGACTCACAACTCGCTCATCCTTGTTACGTCTGCGCTCCGCTTAGAGATGAGTATTTGGCTTTTTTATGGGTGGATATATAGAAGAAAATATCAATATATAAAATTATAATCAACCGAAAAATGGGACCCAAAGAAAACCAAGACAAGAGCCGAGAAAATCTTCGCTCATTTTCGAAATAAATAAACCACTTTTACATATTATGTGAAATATTAATTCAATGATTTTTAATTAAACACAAACTACCATCAAATGAGCCTTTTTAGCGGCTGAAATGTTAAATTAAATTGTTTAATTAGCAGCAAAGAAATATACAATGATTTAAGGACCTGGTATTTATTATCTTTTCGTGACGCTTTTTCTATTTAAGAAATATCCCTTCGTCATCTCTGATACGCACACGTGCTGTGGCTTGGCCCACATAATGTTCTTTTTTTTTATTGGCTTCTCTTTGTTGTTGTCGGATGTTGGCAATTTTACTGCAACTTCCGTGAAACGTCGGCAAGTACACAGCGGAAGAGTTAAGTTTCTTTTAATTTTCAGCATAAGCGAAACGCGTCCGCAGGCAACAATATAAAAAATAGAGGAAACCGCGAAGGAAAATGGCTGAAAGGCGGATGGGAGAGCGAGTGTGTGTGGGAGGAAGAGGCGAAGAGAGACAGCACACACACACACATGCGTGCTCATTTCCGTTGAATAATAAATGGCGGACGCGTGGAGATTTCCATTCGATGGCGGCTAAGGATATAAATGAAACAGATGCTAAAATATATATATAACAAGAAAAGTTGGGAGATTGAAATGAATCTGCAACTGATTGATTCTGAAATCCCTGCAGATTTTTTACGGATGTTGGTTAACTCTAAGATTGGTTTATTTGAATTTTCTTTAATAAAGACAAATTCTTTTACCAATGAAATCCTTAAAAATGAAATCTGCTTATGCCTAAACTATTTTTTTTTTGCCATTTTTAAGGAGACTTTTATTTATAATTATTTTCCCAGCTTATAATCAAAGAATAATTTATATAATGTTTTTTTATTATAGTATGTCATATATTTTTAATATACCCAAAGGAAAAAATGATTTCTTAAGCGTTTTTATAGTATCTTGAAGAGTATCTGAAGCTCAGCTATATGCTCCCTTAAGATTCCATTATCTTGTTGCATATTTGAACTGTGGAATTGATTGGCTGCCGCCGTTGCAGTACACATACTCCTTGGCTCCTGAACATGTGTTGCAAGCGTAACTGTTTGCAGATTCCTCAATCTTTGCCTCTTTCTTTTCGCTTTCCTCTTTTCTCTTTTCACCCTTTTCACCCTTTAGCCCGTCTCAACGCAGCTTGTGCGCGGAAATGAAAACGAAATTAAACTGAAAACTTAATATATATACGTATACGTATCGATATGTGTCCGTGTGCCAGTGTGCACATCCGCCAGGAGTGCAGGGTGGCAGGGTGGCAGTGTGGCAGGGTTGCCGCCGTCATGTTGCAAGCGCAATTAAACGAAAAGGAAGCGCTCATTGCCCGCCCGCGTAAGCCTCGAGGATAAGTGCCATTGTATTTGTACTTTGCATATTGTATCTGCATCTATGCATTGAGGAAAATAAAGGCATTGTTCTGTCTCTAAGAGTGTTGCTTAATATTTTAACTTGTTTTGTACTCTTTTTCTTAATAGAAAACAAACATAAATGTATCAAAGATGTAATTAAACATTAAATTGAATTTGTTATAAAGGAAACAGCAACGAGGAAAATAAATGCAGATTTTCTAAACCTAAAATTAATTCCTTGTACATCAAATAATTATTTAACACCCACCTTTAACATTAGTATCTGTATCCGTATATGGTTTTGCACTTGCAGCTGTATCTGTATCTGTTTCTGGTATCCGCACACGTGCATGTGCAGTTTATATTTACAGATAAACATTTCGCCTCAACGTGCGCTGAGTGGCTGTGTGTGTTTGTGTGTGCGTGGGGTCAGGTCACCAACGACTTGATTGTTTTTCCGCGTGCGGTTTCCCTCGCCTCAGGCTGAGCTCCTCCCATTTCCTGAATCCCTCCTCCTGCTCCTTCTCCTCTTGTTTTTGCACAGCACTTTTCTTGTGCACCTGAGGGGCGTAATGGGTGGGGTGTGGCTTGATGGGGCATGGACTGGGTGGCAAGGCCTTGGGGTTGGCGAATGCGAAATGAAGTTAAAAGCAAACACGTGCCATTGTCTCTGTTGATTTTAATTATAGAAAAATGTTTATTCTAAGAATGGTATAAAAATATATTTTTTTGATTCATTTGCATCTTTGTTAGAAAATCTGGGAAATTATTTATGCCAGTCAGGTGTGCGTGGCTTTCGTTTATAAAAACTGAAACTATTTTAATTTATGTTTATGATTTATAAAGGTCAAGCACGATCTGAATATTAAATGGTTTGAATTTTAACCAACTTAAAAAGGTTTTTTTAATATTCTATGTATTATATTGATATACCCTTCATATTCCTAAATCTATAAATGTTAATTCTTAATATTATGAGTTAAACCAATTTAATAAAGAATTTTCCCTAGCCTTATTCAAGTTTATTGTTAATAAGTATAATTCCCTTGATTGACACTTTTTCTGAGTGATTGACATCTCAATAACAATATTGGTAATTACCAATAACAAACTTGTGGCTATAATTAGCGTTTATTCCTTTGAAATTCATTCATTCATTCATTGTTAAATATTGTTCGGCCTTTTCTAGCGAAACCAAGCAAGCCTCGTCGCCCTTCGACCGTAAACATTATTGACTTGCATAAGCAACCATGAAGTTTATCTTTGCCATCCATAAATATTATCAATGCCCATGCCTGTGTCCCTGAATGATAGCGGGGGTAACTGTGGGGAATTGGGTGAAAAAAGAAAACCCATTTTGTGGTTAACCAGAGACCGACATCCGCTAAAAAAAAGTGTCAACTGAATGGGTCCCTAAATTACTGTCAATTGTTGACTGTGTGTTTCGTTTTTTTTTTTCGTCCTGTTTCTATTTCACATTTGAATGCATTTAATTGGTTTTCAGCCCTATAAGAGCTGCAGTTGCATCGGCGGCAATTTCAAATCGATTTAATAAATAGGTTTTTTGCCATGTTTGCTGCAACCGCAAAAATGCTGCCAACAAATAGTCAAAAGAATTATATAAAGCCAATTAAGGGAATTGTGCAATGTACAGGGAAAATTCTATTTTATTTTTGTTATTTCCTTTTTTTTTTTCTTTGCAGTAATTTGCATCACACAAGGGGGTTAGAGGAGGCGTTCCTATGTAAATCAATGGAAATATATGCGACTATATTGCGATTCGCAGACAATGAGGGCCCGCGCATATGCAATTGCGAAGTCAAAGGAACGGAATTTCTTTGATAAACACCTTTGAACCTCTTTCCCAGAGCACTCTGGTATTGTGGAATTTTTTTTTTGCATTGAGACACACACCGAAAAAAAGCAATATCTCGCTACCAAGGCTAGAGCGTTCTACATAAGCCGCTTTTCTTTTGTTATGTGGAACGCTCGCACGTCTTTTCCAAGGGACATGGCTTAGAACGGAAGGGAGAGGGGGAAGTGGGATGGTAAGGAAAAAGTAAAGACGGGCCTTGTATGAAAGGACATGAGAGGAAGCTGTCATGGCAGCCACCATGAACGGAACAGGCGGTATGATGAGGCGGGATGCAGGGATCCTGCAGGAAGGATAACTCAACTGACTGACTCCGCAGGTGGAACTTTTTCAAAGGAGTCACGTTGTTCTTATTTTTTTTTTTTAAAAAGCCATGGAAATTTCTTCATGCCCAACTTAAGATTAAATTAAATTCCCCGAGCTCTTATTTTGGTTTATTAATCTGGCAAAAATAGGGATTTAGCTCTTAGGAATTGCAATTCCGGGAAGTCCTTAATCCAACGTAATTTTCGGTGGTTTCTTGAGCTCTTTCTATTAATAATTTTATATTTAATCAATTTAATACACTTATAGGTAACATTTACTTATTTTCTAAAGATCCTGAAACTAAGTAATAATTATTAAATTAATCCTTGAACTTCCGTTAATATATTTAATAATATTTCCGAAGAAATCTCCTTAACTTCCGCATGTTCCATAGCTTTATTTCGATTTCTTCTTCACGAATCCAATCAAATGTAATTCCTGTTTGAGTGACACTCGATTCGGTCTGCTATCGTTTGTAATTATTTGGCCCTGAGTGTGTTTTTCCTTTTTTTTTTGGGCTGCCTGTGAAGGGGCTTACATTGATGGACATTAGGCAATTACAGGGGGGAAAATGATGAAAAGCCCGGCAAAGCAATTAAAGCGAATAGAATCGGGAGGAGTTGGGGGTGGCCCAAAGAGCAAAAGATGAAGAAGGTTTGGCTCACTTCAGGCGATGGGAATCAATGGACTTGAAGGATGTTCCTTCGGGCAGATGGTTAGAGTTTGCTGATTGACAGGCCACTGATTTGATTCTGAGGTTTGCACTTCCGTAAGTTGGTTTTTGTTGTTTCTCAGGAAGAGCAATGGTTTTTTGGTAATCTGTAAATAGTTTTAACCCTTTAGGTGTCAATATTTATATTTTCTTTTTGATATACCTGGCTTTAGAAGTATTTATTTACAAATAAAATGTATCATAAGCAACTTAATGAAAGCTTTAAATTTTTATATGGGATTCTACTATAACTTCTTTAATAATTATAGAATTCTTCCTTGATTTTCGCGTACATATCTTTTCTATGTTCCTGATCCTAATAACGTTCAAACACCCTGATAAACATATTCCTTATCCTATAATTGATTTAAAATTTCTGAACTTAAACCTTCTATGTATTTCCTCAAGTTGATTAATATTTTTTCCTCCATGCCAGCTCACATTGCGATTTGTAATTACATTTCCTTGTCACTGCATGAGATCTCCTCTGCTTTGACTTCAAAGGCAGCGCTTTAGTGGTGTCCTTAATGGATTACCATGTGCCGGGGCCACTCCCCACCCATCCTCCGAATCAAATGTCATTTAATTTTCAATTCAATTCTCTGCCACGCGCTCCAAGTTCCCTGCTCTCCCCCATATGAGAGAGCTCATAACCCCGTTGCCGAATCCGAGGCCTTTCACATGCCCGAATTTGACTGCGACCACGCCCCCGCCAAGAAATGAGATGCGAATTTCTGGGGGCGAGCTCCTAATGAATGCCTCTGGTAGCGCCTGACCGCCGCCGGCTCATTGAACCGTACCGGAGATAGAGAGATAGAGATGGAATTAGAGGCGGGATTGGAGCCGGGAGGCGGGAGCAGAGACAGAGACAGAGGAAGAGAGAGAGAGAAGGCGGCGGCGCCGGGAGAATCCCCGAAAGCTGAGGGAAACCGCCGAGCAAACAACTCAAGTGGTTGCGGATCAGACGAGGTCGCCTCCAGCTCCCGCTCGGAGTCCTTGGTTCCCATTTCCTTTATGTCTACTGCGTGCTAACCATTTCTGTTTGGCCAAGATTACACTGGAAATTATTTAAATATAGTCTGGAGATTATACAATTTGTTAATAAAATATTTAACATATAAAATACAAAAAGAAACTACTATTTTTGGTTATCATTTAATTTAAAAAACTTATTACATTATTAATGAATGGAACAGAAATGTAAATCAAAGTTATTTAACTTGCTTAAAATATATAAATAATATATTTTGTAAGTTAATCCTTAAAAATTACACCTATTTTTCATTCAGTGTGAACTTAGTTAACTTAGAAATATTCTAAAATATGTGTAAGACTTTGTTCTTAATATTAATTAATTTTATATAATTATTCCCTAAATACCACGTAGAGATGGTTAACTTAACCTTTTCTAACAGAGTCAGTTATTAGTATAAAATACTTCTAAGTATTTTTCCATAACTACTTTAGTATTTATTTAATTAATTTTTTTTTTAATTGTGTATCCTCGGCTCCTTTGTGCACCGCTAAGTGAACACACACATGGCACGAAAATGCGTTTGTTTTGATTAATTAGCAAACAATAGGGTGCTTTGTATTAGCCAAAGGAGAGAGCCATGGGCTGGTTCGATTTGAGTGCGATTAGCACTGGGTCCTTTCAATTTGTTCTGCCAAAGGAACAGCTGAACGGACTGATGACTCCCCAAGTATTGGCTGTGATTTTTGGGGCCTTGGCTCACTTAATTTAATGGCAACAAAACTAGCTTTAATAGTAGGTCTTAATTAAATTTCCAAGGCCGTTAAGATGTTAATTTCAGTGAAAAGCTCTTAAATTAAATAATATATCCATAAAAGCCTTAAAGAAATAACTACTGATAATTTTAGGGAGTGAAAAACTGATGTTACTCTCCTACTTTAGTTCCCCAAATTCGAAACAAACGACTCTTTAATTATTCGTTAAACTTTGATCCTGAAGAAACTTCCCCACCCGAGGCTAAAAACCGAAACAAAACACAAGCTGTTACCGATACCCTAATTAGGTAAGCATTTTAAATCATTTCGCACACGTGCGTGTGTGTTCTGGCCTAGACAATATTCCTATGGCCTGGTCTAAGCTTCAGTTTACCATTTTGCCTCCTGAATATTCGAGCAAATTTTCTGCTTCCGTTGGGTCCAGGACCAAGGCCAACAAATAGGACCAAGAGTGGTTGGTAGGTGAGTGAGTGAGTGATGGCAGGGAAAGCAGCTGGAAAAAAGAAGAGCCTCCTTTACATAAGTGGGCACATCCGTTGCACGTGCGACGAACTCGGGTCCAGCACTTGAGTTTTTCGGGCAAAAAAGGATCCAAGTCCGAGTTCCAAGCTCCCTGATGCTCCCACCTCCCCCAGTCCCGCCCTGTTATCATAATCGAGTTAATGTTGCTGTTATTGTTGCCTGCTCTCTGTTTGCCAGCACCTATTCAAGTGTAAACATTTTAATATTTGCAATAAAAGCAAAAATTTGTCTTCGTCCTTTCACTCTCCGTTTGGTTTTTCCAACACGCGCCAGGGGGATAAGGTGCGGGGTTTCGGAGGACGAGGCTTATCTCCTGTTTTGAATACAGCTCGATTTCATTTCCACTCAAATAACTTTTGGGAATTCTTTCTGTTCTCCGCCAGAGCGCCAGAGGATGAGATGCTACAATTAACCTGAATGCGAGCACAATTTCACTCAAGGGTAATTGAAAATTATTATATGGCACGGGGATCAGGTCAGGCGAGAATGGGCACAGCACACTTCCTTCCATTGAGCCTGGCAATCGGACTGTGAAAATGGAACATTCAATTATACTTGGTTGGCAGAGTCTGCAGGAAGTATCCTGAGTTTTTTTGGGGAAAGNCTTCCTTGATGTATTGATAGGTTTAATTCATTGGATGAAATCTTGGCTCAAATATACATTTAAGAAAGAAAGAAATACTCTGACTCCCTAATGTTTTATTTTTAATTTCCATAAATACAAAGTATTCTTTTCCAAATATTTGTTCCAAATTTAAATCAAAATTCAATTGAGTTTTCTTAACAATTCGTTTCCATTTCATTCAACACTTGGGGTATCATAGATTTCCAGATCACTGAACTGGTCCAAATGTAAAACCCTACCCCCTCCCTGCATCTAATTGCCAATTCATTCATCAAAATTCTGAACTTTTCTGACACTCCACACTCCACATAAAACATCAACCAGAGACATTTCACACCTGTTACACATGACAAGGATGCCGCCGCCGCCGCGGCAGAAGGTCCTTGCTTGCTTTTGGTTAATTAGCTGAGCGTCGTCTGGACCTTGTCGAGGACTTTTTGCCAGTTCGCTGAACTCGAGAATTTGAAAATCCGTCAAGGTTCAGCGACGTGACACAGACGGCCAGGGAAAGGCAAGAAAAGAAAGGAAAAGAAGTGCAAAAAGGACAGAGTTGGGAAATCACAGACCCGCTAACGAAGTGCCCATTTCGACAGTTTATTGATCTTGAAGTGCAAATCTGACCACCGGCCATCAATCAGGCAGGGGGCCAGGTAAACACACACCTGCCGGTAACAACACGTGGAAAGCAGGAGCGTGAAGGTCGCCGCTACCGGGCTAAGCCATCAATCAGGTGGAGGGCTTCCACAATGCCTCCTCCTACTCCTGGAGCTTGTCCCGATGGAATTCAATCAATGTGATACAGGCAATTTTGAAAATTCATATGTGCGAAATCCATGACGAAATTGGAATTTCAAACTGCTTGTTTGCGGTGCCAATGGGCGGTGGAAAATTCCCTTCAATAAATTGGAAATTCATCTCAAATGATATGCAAAATAAACAGGGAAATGGGCGCGGGCTTAACTCATCCATGGATATGCCAGGCGGGGTAAAGGCGAGGGGGAAAAGTGAGCGGGAAAAGTTTGTGGAAAGCACCTCCCGCCGCCTTTGTGTCAAACTTGATTAAGTTTTACGAATATAATGCCGAGGCTTTACCAGGGACCAACTGAAATATGGGCGACTAGTTGACAATCGGGTATTGTGGCGCCTTTTTGGCCTGTCGGCGCATTGCCAAATTGAAAAGATTTTCTCTTTGGGCGTAGGGAAAAGGGATTTTCAGTGAGTGCGATGAGGCATTCATCAAAAGGGAGAATAATTACACTCATTTGTATTCATTACTATAAATGACTGAAGTTGAAAATACCAAAACAAAATACATTTTTAGGCTTCAAGTATTTACATAAAAATTGTACAGAAATCCTGCGGAAGTGCCGCAACATTTTTTCTCAATTAATTTCTGCTCAATTCATAATCCCCACCAGCCACAGCTCCTTGGGAAACTTACGTGTACCCAAGGGACCCTTAACCCACTCAACATGAGTGTCACGCAAATGCAGTTAGCTTATTTTATTGGCCAATTTTCATTTACACACTTTGGCTCCGGCTTGGGTATTGGGGACGATAAGCAGTTGACCAGAAAAACTCAGCTAAATGTTGATTTAAGCAAATTGAAATGACAACACGCAACTCCTAATTGCAGGGACTCACTCACACACACATCGAAAGGATATATGCTGAGCTGCGTGGCGAGAAGGACTTATGAGCTTTCAGCCTTTCATATTCCCGACACGTTTCACGCTCGTCCTTGGAGGACGAGCAAGGAGATCGCTTTGAATGACAGAGACAGAGATGGCCGAGGGAGATGGCGGAGGATGAACCGATGCAGATTAGGTTTACAGTTTACAGCCCGAGAGGGCGCTGATTTATGGCCATTTGCCGGCCAAGGCCAATCGCCAGTCTGCGGTCGTTGGCGCTCATCGTCTCGCGGTGAGTCCTGGGCCCCGGGACCCTCTCCTTGCGCAATCACAATGCCACAATGCCTCGGCGATACAATGGCCAGGGCCAAGTGTCTGCTGGGCGTCTCCGTCTAAACGCCGTTTATCTAACGCTAACTACTCCTTTGGGTGTCTGCCTGGAATTAGCGCCACGCCACGCCCACTCTTCCGCCTAATTCTAAAGGGGATATTGAAGAAGGATTTTGGAATGGCCATGGAGAAGTGGGAATACCCTGTCTGTTGTCCTAACTCTTCCTTACACGTATTTTTCTAATTGTATCTTTTTACTTACATTATATTTATATATTATAAATCGATATTAATATCCAACTTCTTAGGATTAAAATCACCTGAGAATAGGAGTGTAAAAATCCCTGACCTAGGCCTTGCTGGACATCCTTCAAGAATCCCTTATATTGCAACCTCCGCAAAGGGTATAAAGAAGGAGAGCTGTTTGTGTGTGGGGGGACAGCCAAAGGTCCGAGCTCACAAAAGGACAAGGCGTCGCATAAAAAATTCATTCATAAAGTGGGTTTATCTTTTTCATTTATCCATCGCCAGCGTTCCCCAAAAGCCCCTCTCTCCCTCCTCCTCGCCAGCATCTATCGCTCATGAAATTTAAGTTGATGTTCCTTGGCGGCACTCGCCGCCGCGCTGACATTTTTTTCGGGTTTCGAAGACAACTTTCAACGCCCCCAAGGCTGTCGTTTAATATTTGCCGAGATTTTGTTGTTGCCGCTGTGCGTGCTTTCGGTTTCGGATTTTTCTGGTCCTTGCCAAAGGTTTTTGGTTTGATTTTTATTCCACCCAAAAAGGGTGCCAAGATTTGTGCTTTAAATTGAAAGACTGCATTTTGGCAGCGCTCAGGCTTTCTATTATGAAATATAATTGACTTATGGCACCATTCGGAATTTCCCATTTCGACGCCTTTAATCTTTAGACGCGTGCGGAATTTCGTTTCCCATTTTGCTAATTGATATTGATTGGCTTAGTTATTAATAATTCGCTTTGGATGTGCGAAATGGTTTTGATATCATTACGCTGAGCTTGGCAGATATATTTTTCAAAAGAAAATTCTTACAAAACTCTTTAAATATCCCCCTAAAGCTGGGATAATTTATGGCGTATCTTTAAGGGGTTGAAAACCCATTTAAAATAACTTACTTAATAATTCAGAACCTATCTGTCTGGCAGTTTGTTTAGGTCCTGGGTCCCTTGTATCCCTGGGATACTTAGCAAGCGATATTTTAATTGAATTACTACGCTCGATGCGTTTACTTTGTTTTTGTTTTTACGTGTTTTCCAGTGAAAGTTGGAAAAGGCCTTTGCATAGGGAAATCTTTAAGATTTCCTTAATTTAATTAAGCATTGTAGGCTTTTAATCCATTAAATAACATGTAGTTAAATTATTATTTGTGCATTTTTCGTAATAATAATATAATAATTTAATTATATAATATATAATAATAATATAATAATTTAATTGTTTAGAAAATATTTTACTATGTAAAAACATTTTCTTCCTTGATAAATAGGCAAACCTTTACTGAAATAACAAGTTGAAAATTTTATATTTAATATATTTATTTTACTACTATTTATAATAATTATTATTATATTTATTAATATTTATTGGGCTTCCCTAAAGTGCTCGCTTGTTTTAGAAAATCGAAATTCTGGGGGGTTCGAGGAAATGCAGCCAGACTGCTGACACTTTGCCGGTTTTTGGCATCATTTTGGCACAAAGCGGCCAAATCTGGGCCAAATGGCTGGCCGCAGTGAACTCCAGCCACGCCCCCTCTCTCTCTCTTTCCTTTTCGCTGTGCAATTAAAACGCGACACACACACACAAATGGAAAAACTGTGTTCTCTGGTCCTGCGGAGCATTATACTCGCACTATACATATACACACTTATAACTGGGATATAGATAAGAGTGTGTGGGGGCAGGGAGGGATGGCCGCGGGGATAGTAAGCCGCAGGCATTTTCATTTGCATTCGAAATGGATTGTCGGACATGGAGTGAAACCATTTTTCTGGGAGATTGGAATGCATAAGAGAACCGAACGAATACAGAAGCGCAAAAGCGAAACAATACAAATTAATAACACAACTTTGTCGGCCTCTGTGTGGGAGCAATTAGGCGGGGCCAACTGGGAAATGCCACGAAGGAATAAGGGGTCTCTTATGCCCAAAAACTAGCAATTAATATAATTTTAGCCTTGCAAGCCTTAACCTTTTCTTATTAATTCAAAGTGAATATGGAAATTATGTTGTATATTGTATTGGTAAAAGTTAGGTAAAAGTTAAGTGTGTGGCAAAATATGTAAACTAAAAATAACTTATTTTAATATTATAGCATTATGTTTTTTGAGACATTTGCTGAATCGCTTTAGAAGTTTATCAAAAATAAAAAATTCTCTTGGTAATCTCGAGGAAAATTCTCTCATCTCAACCCTTTTTTTTTTGGGATACTTAATCTACTTTCAATTAAAACTTTCAGCCAAAGAACCGTGAGCAAATAACCGCTGGAAAAGAAAAGAAGCTCGCTCTTCATAAATCAACTTCTTGTGGTAAACAAGCGCGGCGAAAAACTTATTACGAAGTAACATTCTTGTTGGCAACTTTTTGCACACACTGCCGACAAGTCAGAATTTATGCATGCCAAGGACAAATTATGATAATGGGCCTCGTTCCTGCCACCCACTTTCTGGCGCTCAGAGGAAACATATTGAAATTCTCAGACAAACCAATTGTCAAATTAGTTGTTCTTCTTTGTTGATATTTTTTTTTGTGCCTCTGATTGTCTGCCAAAGTTAAATTTATGTCATATTGAACCGATAAGAGAGAAAGAGAGCGAAGAGCCTGCGATAAGTAAGAAGAAAATGCGAGCAAGAAATATTTTAATTGCGCATACGCCATGTGGGCCAGTCCTGAACCTAAATCATTTGGCGAGTGTGTTTTAGAGAGCGCGAGGGAGGGAAGGGAGGGAGGGGGAGCGCCATTAAGCAAAAGTGTCAAAGGCTGTGGCGGCGATAAAACCGTTTTCCCAGCAATTTATTTATGTCGATTTCTATTTCCATTTCCATTTTGTTTTATTTCATTTCGGGTTTTATTTACACAGTTAGCCAGGCTAGCCAGCCGGGCCTCGCCCTCAAAATGCGATTTGGACACGCACCATTCGGAGGGTCTCCGCTCCCCAATAAAAAGGGGGCTTCTCCCCCATTGCGACTTATCGCCACATGGATACGTAGACGTTCCAGTTCTGGCCATAAATTAAACTCAATTAAATTGGTTAAGGCGACACTGGACGCGATAAACGTCGCGCTACATATTTGCTTTTGCCTCAAATATATATTTTCTGTAAATTGAAGTAAGCGCGTGAATAAGCCGGAAAAACAGCTGACTTTTTGGCGGCTTTTCCAGTGAGAGACTGGAAAAAGTGGCGGGAGAGTTAGAAAGCAAGAGAGAGAGTCACTTCCGAAAATTCGGAGTAAGAGCGTAACAGTGCCATGTTAGTTGTAGGTTAACAGGGATATCTGTGATGTTAAGTGGGGACTGTTAGGCAAATAACATAGGGATTATTACATGAAAAATATTAATTAATTTAAAAATAACAAAAATATATCCCACATTAAAAATAATAAATTAAAAGCTTGGTAAATTCTTTATAAGTAAACCACAAAATATATAACTAATTTATGTTCATTGTCCCTTAAATTAAAAAATTTCCATATGCCTGCTTAAAAATAACCCCTTCGTTGGTCTTCAAAATGTAAAATGTTTGACAGTCTGTCTTGGCGTTGAAAAGGGTTTCAATGGGGATATATATAATTCCCTACCCTCAGTCCTTTGGCAGCCTAAGCTAATGGGATGCTGGATAGAGTAAACAAATCTGACAGCTTGTATCAGCAGCTGTTGATCTGTGAGGGGAATTGGATTTTAATTTTTAATTAGTTAGTTGTACGACCTAAATAATTGTTGAGAAATTAATTAAAATATAATTTGTAGAGGGTCATCCTTGGAGAACATTTAAAGAGGGATAACTACAAAAACTAATTTATTTGACTTTGGAAGGGATCTATTTTCTTTAATTATAACCCCTAATTAGTTACTCAGTTATTTATTTAACTGTAATTGACTTCCTTTATGTTATCCTTGTTATTACTTAATTGCTATCAATCGAATAATTTCCCTAATAAAATTATGGTCAGACAAAAGGCTTTATTTTAGGAGTATTAACTCACACCTAAGTGTTGTAATAATCTTGGCCCAGCAGCTATCTTCCTGGCCTTTGCGTAGATTCTCTATAATTAGACGCCCGGAATAGCCAGGACACTTATGCAGCTCGTCCACACCTCTCCCCCTAAGCCCCATGCTCATTATGGCCTCAACTGGGACCCCGTCACTGGCTGTGGCTGTGGAACTGGGACACGTGTCCGGTCCCGTCTGTTCTATAATTCTATAATTACGCATTCTCTCTCTCCAGTTCCTCTCCATTTCACCTCCATTTATTCTTGTTTGCTTTCGGTTCCTCCCAGCCATATTGCCATAACCAAAAAGTTTATATAAAACCCGAGATGACGACGACAGGCGACGTCTATGAGTGGAAACCATAGCTCTGTGCCTGCGTCTTTGTCAGGTGTCCTGGTCCACTGTCATTCCGATTAAACTAAGCAACAAAATGTACAATTATTTATGTTGTTTTTTTCTAAAATTAACTAAATTAAATATAATTTATATTAAGGCTTGTTTCTTAGTCATTTATTTAGTTGAAAAAAGCTTTAATTTCAGCTTTAAGCCCGAATATAAAATACCATTTAACCTAAGTGGGTAATAAAGATTAAATCCGATAAAGCTTGACAATTGAGAAGCTGCCCATAGGCTGAAGATTACATAATTACATTTACATATTTTTTACGATTATTCGGAAATAAAGATTATATGTAACCATTAAAAAATAAAACTTAACAAGTTAATTATGCACTTCCTCAGCCTGTGTTGCCCAGTGTAATCACATTACGGAGGTGTAGCCGAGTGACGTTATTTGCCAGGATTCCCTTACATAAACAGAAACTGCCACAAGTAGGAACCAGTCGACAATAGAATTTTGCAATCCCCCAAGAACGACGTCTGTCAGTCTGTCACGGATACAAGTGTGTAATTAATTTCATCGAGACATGATGGCGGCAAACGGAGTATTTATGCGCCGAGAGCCAAATAATGGAGGCAGGAGTGGCAAGGTAAATATTTTAGCTTCAACAATTTGTAGCCGAGATGCAATTGTCACTATCGGCAAATTGAGTCAGAGCCAGGGTTAAATGGATAAAATGAAATGCGCTGTCAAATGAAACAGAAATTCAGTTTGCCCTCGTCGTCCCATGGAAACGGGTTTAATTGTTCAGCCAAAAAGACCGGGAAAATCGGCAATTTTTTATGACAGGCCCAATTGTTTGGGGTTTCCACCCTTTTCCTTTTTTCTTATTTTTTTTATTATTTTTGTGGGGCTGTCATTTATTTTATTACGCTTGGTCAAGTCAAGTTTTCATCTCCTATTATTTGTGTACATTCTTTTTTTGCGGGCTTGGCTTGTTGAATGCTGAAATGGAATACATAATTTAAAATGTCCTCGCACAGTCCCTCGTATAAATATGCAACTTCAACTGAATTGAATTGGGGTTAAAAAAAGCGAATTATTGAAGAGGAATCATGCCATATCCAATATCTGACTGTCAATGCAATTTAAGAGGTCGCACTTTTCGTGAGAAATTTAATTTTCACTTTGCTGCAAAAACTTGTAATGTCCTTGGCCAATTTTCGCCGTTGCATAGCTAATGGGGCAACAGCTGCACTCTGCCGCCTGACTTTTGGCGCTGAACAAAAGAGCATTAATGCTGCTGGCGAAGGGCGCTGGCTGGGGGGACTGACTTTGCACAGGAACTCAAAAGGACCTCAGTGGCGTCTGCCAACTTGCGCATTGTGCCCACAATGCAGGCCATAAAGTCGAGCCTAACCAGGGCGAAACTAATCGTGTTTTGTGGCCCTGGAAGACTTGACTGACTGCTAAATTAATTTATTATAAGCGCACCTTGCTGCCTGATTAAGCTGCAGTGCACGACTCAAAGCTAACTCTGCCAGCAGTATTCAGGATTCATTTTTGGAGTACAGTGAGCAAAAAAAGCTTCCTAAAAAATACATTATATAAATTGTACCAAAAACATACAATTTATAAAAATTTTAATTAAAATTCTGATTGTCTTCTGCTTGACAAATATTTTATACACTTTTGTTTTAATTTCCATTTATTATTTTGACATTTTAAAGAAATCTCAGTGCTGTAGACACCCACGGAGCCAGGCTGCAGGAATTTAAACAAAAGGAGCCTTAAGACAATTGATTTCCATTTGAAAGAGGAGGAGGGATGTGGAATGTATGCGAATTCCGGGAAGTCGAACAAATGAAGGATAAATACCCGACTTAATTATTACGCAGTATTTATGAATTTATCGAATTGTGGCGTTCTGGGGCTGCCCAGGCTTGTACGTCAATAATAAGAACAATAAGGGATTTTAACAATCGATTAAGGTGGTTAAAAATAAATGAAGGATGGAAAACAGACCGGCACTGTTCTTAAAATACTTTGTTCAGGGGTATTAAAGCAAACATATTGAGGGAGAGCTACCTTTTGAGAGTAACATTTTCTGAAAAGAAATGAGTTTAATATTTTCATGTTGCTGTAGGATATTCAGAGAAGCTGTTCTATATATTTTTTCTTTTGTAATTTTTTAACGCTCCCAACCCAATAAATATTAAAACAAGACTTTTATTAAGCGATTTTTATTTCAGGGACATGGTATTCTATGATTCTCAAGAGTATCTTAAAGGAGACGCTCGACTGTGCACACCCGGACGCCCCCAGAGGTGCGGCAGATGCGCACCCTGCGGATTACATTGCCGTTGTTGTTGCCATTGTTGTTGTTCCTACGCCTGCGGATCACAACCCTGCGACGCCTGCGACGCCTTTTGCCCGGGGTCGTGCTGGCTGCAGTGGGGGCAACAGTGGTTGTGGTGGTGGTGGTGGCGGTATCAGTAGGTGAAGTTGGAGAGGTTGGAGAGGTTGGTGAAGTGGGATCAGTTGGTGAAGTTGGTGAAGTAGGATCAGTTGGAGAGGTTGGTGAGGTGGGATCGGTTGGCGAAGTCGGAGACGTTGGTGAAGTTGGATCCGTTGGAGCTGTTGGATCATCAACAGCGCAGACAGCCACGATGAGAACCACCAGGCTAAGAAGGAGGGTTAGTTTTGTACACATCTTGGGAGCTGTGTCACTGGATCACTATAAATCTTACGATTCGGATTGCCCTTTTATAGGCGGAATCGAACTCATATTTTGTTTGTAATGACAGGTGTCGTCTGGCTTTTAGAGCAAACAAAATTCTAAACAAATAGAAGGGCCGATCTTATGTAGAAGAGCTAACACCTTCTGGAAGGTGTTGTGCCAAATATTTATTGTTCAAACAATATGTAAGGTAATTCCAGGCTGTCAGACAAATAAGGGTTTATTAACCGACTTACTTATTATGCTGTAGTATTGAAATCAAGTTCTATTGTGTTTAACGAACCTGAGTCAATAATGGGAACCATGAAAGACTTTTTATTATTACATTACAAATAAATGTGGGATGAAAATCAAATATTATCATATTAATATATTGGTAAATATGAATATAACAATTTAATCCAAAACGATCATATTTGAGATCTTCTGGAAGGCATTTCTTTGTTAAAACACGTATAGTGGCGAAATATCACATGTTTTTCAATTCGCCTTTAAAACCTAAATAAATATTTAATAAAAAATTGAAGGTAAAAATCAGAAAACCAGTTTTTTAACTTTTTTTTAAATTTCTTAATAATAAAAATTGTCCAAAAAATATGTAGCAAAAGAAGTTGTTCCTAAACTATGTATAGTGAATTATTATAATAGTAAAGACTAAAGCAGAAACGCTTTCTGAATTAATATTTCTGCTATTGTGGCATTTTGTGTGAATTTGCCATATTAATTTGTAAAAAAAAAGATCATTTAAAAATTTCAATTAATATCGATTTTATACGCATATTTTCTAGATAACATTTCCTTGTTAAAAAATGTATGAGTGCCAATTTTTGACTAAGGTATTATTATACCATTACATTTGTGTGGTAGGATATATAGGTATGAAGCCCACCTTATTACTATGTATATACATGTATATTTATATGGTATAGAGAAAAGGTTACTGTGGCAATCAGCATATACTATAATTAATATAATTAATATTTATTAATCTTAGACGTTTGCAGCTCAGTGTCGCAATCAAAATTTTATGCAACACCAGTAATGTTTCTTTTCATTCAATCGAAATCGGTGAACTATGTCCTATAGCTGTCATAGTAAATGCAAATTGCCAGGGTATACATACATACATGTATCGGCTTCCCGAAGTGATCACCCCTTCCTTGTTTAAATATTTAATTGCCCCAATCAGCCCACACAAATAAATATTTAACTATACATTTCTTTATGCGAGTTTTATTTCCTGACCATTACTTGCTGAGGTTCCCAAGAGTATCTTAGAAGATGCGCTCGATCCTGCGCTCACGGAAACCGCCTTCACGGAATCCTCCCTCACGGAATCGGCGACCGCCGAAGTTGCCCTCCCGGAATCTGCGACCACCGAAGTTGCCCTCCCGGAATCTGCGACCACCGTTGAACCTCCTGCGTCTCCTGCGGCTTCCAAAGCCATTGTTGCCACGCCTGCGGATCCACCGCCTGCGCCACCTGCGACGGCGGGTTCGCGTGGTCGTTGTGGTTGGGGCAACCGTGGTTGTTGTGGCGCCAGCGGCATCGGTGGGCGAAGTTGGAGAGGTTGGGGAAGTTGGTGTAGCTGGAGAAGGTGAAGTCGGTGTTGTGGGTGAAGTTGGAGAAGTGGGCGATGTGGGTGAAGTAGGAGACGTTGGTGAAGTCGGATCGGTGGGAGAAGTTGGAGAGGTTGGAGAAGTCGGTGAGGTTGGAGCAGTCGGATCATCCACGGCATAGGCAGCCGCTATGAGAGCCACCACGCCCAGAAGCAGGGTGAGTTTGGAACACATGTTGAGTGGTGTTACTGGATCACTATGAATCTTCCGATTCGGTCTGGCCTTTTTATAGGTGGAATCCAAACTCTTCTTTCGTGTGTAAAGACAGTTGTCACGCTTTTAGAACAAACAGAATTGTGGACAAATAGAAGAGCCCGGCACTGTGTGGAAAGTTTTGTGGGAGATATTTATTGTTAAAACATTATAGAGCTTAAAGACTTGTTCTTTTCTTTATTTTTGGTAGACTCGCAGTTTTGTAAACACAGGCTTCTTGGTTAACATTAGCTGAGGCCTTTGTTTAATCACTTAAGGCATTGTTTAACAATCTGTTTTGGGCATTATTTGCTTTTGTCATCTCTAAATTTGTAGTTCAAACTATTTTTTTTTTGGTTTAATTTATTATTAAAAGAAAATCCCCGAATGTGGATGGTTTTATATGTGAAGAAATAGATAAGAAAGTTAAAATGGAATGACATGAAAAAATTAAGTGGATTTTTAACAAAGCAACTTAATATTGTGGAAATAGCAAAGGTATTGCTTAAATTAGGAAATGGATATACGAAAATATTAGAAAAACATACAATTTTGTATATAAATTGCTTAATTTAATAGTATATATATATGTTATTAATATTAAACTCATGTATATTAATAGTACATTTAATTTGTAATATAATATATACAAATTTATGATTTCGTAATAGAAAATCAAAGTAAATCACGGTCAATTGGGTCATCAAACGCTAACGACATAACCATCCAGCATTTACACCCCATATATAATTGCAGACCCTCCTTAATAAATATTTTCATATGCATACACACACACACACACACACATCACGTATCCCCAAGCATATTCACAATTTGCCATGAGTTGGCAAAAATTTATCGCTTATGGCATCCACAACTGTTGCCCACATATATAAATTTTTGTGCTGTGCTATATTTATCAGACGACGCCGCCGCATGACGCTCATTATTTTTCAGCCCACGCTCCGGAGGAGCCTTCCTTTGGGGTTTTTCTTTTTCCCAGACTTCACCCACCCCACAACCAGCACAACCCTTGGCAGGAGCGCCCTTGGGCCAGGGCAGCACAAATTTGTGCCGGAATATAATGAAAATGGGAGAATATACAAAAACATTTTGTGTTAAATATTTTACATGCAGATTGCTGCAAAAACTTGGCCAACATCCTTTGTCTTGTTGCACGTGGAAACTTTGATTCTTTTTTTAGGGCAAGCCTTCGTTCGGATTCGTTTCTTGATTACACAGAGGGAAATATTTAAATTAAATAAGTAATATATATATTCATAATTATTATTCTTTGTATTTATATTATTTAAATATAAAAGAAATTTTGGTAGAATAATTATTTATATTAATGTGTTTTGTAATTATTTTATACGTTCTTGAAGAATCTATGTTTTGGGCTAATTATCATAAGAAGAATTATTGCCATTATTATTATTTTTATTTTTAAAGAACAAATATATAATTTATTTGTTCAAAAATACTTTTGTTTTTACAGAAATTTGTGTTTAAATTGTTTTGCCGAAACACTTGATTACCTTAGGAAAGGATTTGACTTGAAAAACAATATACAACTTATATTTAATAAAGAACCGATGCCTCTCTATATATTCTGTACTTTATTCCCAGTGTACCATTCACTTTAAAGGCCATCTGGCCATGATTTCCGAAATTCAAATTGTCAACAGTTTTCAGGCGTTTGGCCCAATTGTGTCTTTTATGGGTCTCAAGCCATGCCTCAATGACAAGGCTGAACTCCTGGACAAGATGGACAGAATTGAGGCATATATATAGACCAAAGAAGAGCCTTTCGAGCAGAACCTGCTGCGAAGTCATGTATTCCTTTCATTCTCGGGCTACTTGGCAGCCCGAAGCAGTTTTTTGTGTCTTGATTTCATGTCAGGACATTTACAAATTATGCCTGGCCCTGAGCTTCACACTTGTTGGTTTGCTTGGTAATCCCAACTTGTTTTTTGTTTTTTTTTTCCTTTTTTTTGGCAAATCGATGGCTGCAGTTTTTCATTTCGTTGTGAATGTCTGGGCCAAACATGGTTCAAACAGTTCAAATGTCAGACCAGCAAATTGAGTGACAATGATGCGGTCGATGCCTGAAACTTGAGTTTGATTTTACTTTATTATTCCTATTATTGTTTTTTTTTTTGTGGGTTAAAAGTACTTTACCTTTGAGTTGTTATATATTCTAAGATTTATATGAAATACATTTGAATTTATTGGGGAATAATTCATACAATTTAACACATACAAGCTTCCTTAGAATCTTTATAATTATAAATTACATTATTTCTTAAGTATTTTAAGATCTTTTTTACTTTATAGAATGAAAACTTTTAAATATATAAAGAAATCGTGTCGTGACTATAGCTATACCCATTCCCTATCACTATATCTGTTACATTCCAACTACATAACTTTTCATGCCAAAAGTATACCCAGTCAAGGACTCCTTCTGGATGCAATTACTCCATGCTAAGTGCCCTTAGGATCTCGTAATCTGCCAATTGCATGGGTTAACATATTCAGAAACTACAACAAGAACAACAATAACAGCACTGCCACAATGCCAACCCGAACCAAAACCCATCGACCCCGCTTCGAGTCAGTCAACAATCGGGGCCAAGTGGCTGTGGCTCTCCTCTTCTCCTCCATTCAAACTGCAATTGAGGCGGGCGTCCGCCTCATCCTCATCCCGATCCGCCCACGAACACATGATGGCAATTTGCTCGGCATAACAAGGCTGGTGGATACGAGGCGGAAGGGGTTCTGGGAGGGGGGCGTAACTAGTCGCTTATTACCCCGTTCATTAATTTCCCTTGCAAATGTTTTGGTCGACCAGGCCTGAAACGCCATCAAGCCATCATCATCGTAGAGGCGGGCATTAACACCGCCAGCCAAATTGGGTTAATTACCATTGTGTATGGCATTTAGCCATTTTGTGCACTGACCCCGCGCTGCACCCTTTTTGGCGGACTTTTTAAAGGGGCTGTGCAGGACATTAAATAATAAAAATCGCACCCACCCGCCATACATTGTCTCGTCGTCGGGAGCTGTAAAAACAAATGCCATGGCAAATTGGTGAATTTATATCAGTGGTCTCCCCCGAAAAAAGGGGTTAGCTGTCTCAGAGTTATGACTTTTTTATGAACTCCCGGCTCCCGTCTCGCAATTACTGGGAAGTTTGAGTTTTATTGGGGGGCTCAGTGTCGAGACAAGCTCACATCCTTCATGTGGGCCTGATTCATGGCCATAGTTAACATGTCTGTCTGTCTGACTGCCTGCCTGCCTGAGCCCCCCTGCCTTAACCCTTAACGCCCCTAAGCCCATCGCTAAGTGCCCCCTGTCTATGATGTCTGCTCGCGTCTGCCAATATGTTTGTCTCAATGGAAAGAAAGGAGCACCGACAAGTTTATGTCCCGGGATCAATGAGGCATGGGACAGGCGGGGAAAGCTCACTCCCTCCAAGCTCACTTAATACCCCAAGGAATGCTGCCAACGACCTTGAGGTGGGCTGGGCACAGGAGGGCGGGAAGTCTATCTCTAACTCACAATGAAGCCTGAAATAAACAGCCTGAAGACTAATGTTTCTTGGGGGTTTTGTCTCGGCAGATCAAGGGATTTATGGCATTCAAGTTAATAGGAAAATGAAATGTATTCGATTTTTTAATGTTTAGTTATGGGACTTTATTACAAAGGTTTTGGATTAAAATAAATATATTTTAATATAAGTATCTGAATAAATAATTACTGCAATTGTGTATGGGTGTAATTAAATAATAGAAAAAATAGGCAGCTGCCTAAATCGTACAGCCCAAATACCTTTTTGTTTAACATTCTTGGCCTCTGTTGATATTTGCCTAACAAACAAGTCATCAAAAAATATGGCATCTTCCTAACACTTGCCAATAATAATAATACACAAAGAAGTTGACAAATACAATACATATTTTCTTATAAATATACCCGTAGACAATTGTGTTGACTCACAGTCGAATGTCGAGTGGAACAACACACTTTTTGTTCCGCTTCAGGCACGCCACCACTCCAAATCTGTTTATGCAGAACATTTTCCATTAAATTTAAATCTTTTTCTGTTTGCCTTTCGAGTGAAACATGCCTTGGGCCAGCGACTCGAGAGCTGTGTTGACCTATAAAGCTTTTTGTTTTACTTTAGTCCCGGGGAACACACCCCCTCTGCCCCGGTTGTTGTTCCTAAGCTAAGCTCCATCAAGTTGGTCGATGTGCTGGTGCACTTTTTGCCAGCATCCTTTGACTGATTTGCTTACATATTTGAATGCCAGGCGCAAAAAGCAAAGGCAGCAGCAGCGGCAACGGCAGCATTAAATCCCGTTATGCATGTCACAGAGCCTGACTGCCGGAATGGCAGGACATATTGTCCTGCCGCAGCAACAACACAATATAGTATCCCAGACAATGCCAAGTAATATGTATGAACTGGATGGGGAGTATAGAGCGAGCACACATGCGACAGGATTTGACTCTATTTTCAGTCAGCACCCCCCGAGGGCCACTGTCTGGTCCTCCTTGACTCCTTGATTTCATTTCAATATTTTCATGGATTAATGTCAGCCCTTTGGGCCCCAAACAACTGACAGGCGATGGCTGTCATGGAGCCTGACGGAATGAGATTTATTAAATATTTGTCCGGCTGCATTTCACCTCAGAAGTGAGCTCGGTAATTGGCCTTATATTCTAGGTGCAATAAGCCATCTTTGCTTGACTCATTTGCACATAATTTTACTCTGTGGTTGGCTATTAATTGGGGAAACAATTATGTATCGTATATCATATTTCATTTACTGAAATATCTATCTTATATCAAAACCACCTTAACCTAAATGCAAATGATAAATATATCTTGCAACAGTGATTTCAACTCTCTGCCTTTAAAACATTTAAAGTCCAAGCAGCTTTCATTTATGGCTTTTCCAAATAGAAACCTTTCCACCTTAATTTAATTTAAGCCCATTCATTTTTCCGCCTAAACAAACACACACACACACACGCACCCACTCACACACAATAACTTCACTGTGCACTGACAGGCTTCAAAAAAGGTTTTTGGCAGCAACTTCAGGAATATATGACACGACTCTATAAATAAACAGAAGTTAATGTTATGCCTGTTGCTAAGACAATATATATATTGGCGAACCTTTTAGCCTTAGCCGTACCCAACCTCCTGTTGCCTTTTAGGCATCCTTAGTATCCTGAAAATTCTTTGCTCATTAAGTATGCCTGCCTGCCTGCCAGCAGAAAAAAAAGGAGCCAGGAAACCACTTTCCATTTCCTTTCCCAGGGACTTACCTACCCAACCTCTCTTCATGCCTTATGCAGGCTCCTTTTTATCGTTTTAATTTTTCTTCTGGCGCCCTCCTCATGAATCTATATAAAATGTTTAGGACACTCCCCCAAAATCCCCTTGCCCCTTATCTTTATTTGCTTTGCATCCCACCGGCTGATGATGTAATTTGTTGGCTCCTCTCTTAAAGGAGGCGGCTTTGGCACAAATTGATTTGTGAGTAAGTTGATTTCTATTGATTTTAATCAATGAATCCGAATCGGATTGGGGAAGACCTGCGAGAGGTCGTAACACTTGGGAAATTATTTGATTATTATACAAGTCAATCCCGGACACTTGGCCACCAATTCAAATTAAAGTTGGTCCCCACCAAAAAATATCCAGTCAAAGTAAACTGCCAAATGGAGCGTATCATTTGAATGTTTTCTATGGTGTCTCCCACTCCTTGATTCCCTTTTTTTTCGTGGGTATGCTTGTCCTGGGGCTGAAAGTCACACCACTATCAGACAGGGGCATATTAAAGGCCTGGTTAGTTGCTAGTTTTTGGTACCCTTATATAAGGATAGGTATTGGATATTAAAATGCCAACTTTGAGAGCTCTATATGTTTATTTTCTTATGCACTTCTGGATGTTGGATTTTTCTTTTATTTCAATGAGTATTCTGCGCTTTAGAATATTTACAAAAATATGTTTTCCATCAGCTTATGGTAAAGATATTCTATGGGAATTTCGAGGGGCTACAATTATGGAATTTTACTAAATACAATTTGTGTTAATATGTACAAAGCCAAGGCTCCCCATTTTCGGCTCCCTCCTTATACTTAATTAAAACTCACCAAAACCTTTATTTTAAAGCAAGACAATAGTTTGTATTTTTCCTCAAATACCTGCATACAAATTTCAAAGTTCTTTCCTATCTGTAAGGGCATCGGCGCACCGTCTTGCTTCAAGGTAATTTCCGGTTGGCGGAAAAGCAAAATCAACAAAATCACCATAAAAAAGGGCATAACGGGGAAAATGGAAAATAAATTGGTTGGGGGGGATGTTAAAGTCAGCAACGCAGCTGCAAAAAGGGAAGCCTGGAACTGAAGAAGAGGCTANGCGACAAAAAAACAGCCGAAATTGAAATGCAAAAAGCAAAGAAAACAAAACGTTTAGATAACCGCAAAAGAGCAACAATGATAGCAACAGACAACAGACAAAATGGCGGGCGGGCGGCGACAAAAATGGCGCACAGACCGGAAATAGACAAGGGAAAGACCCCCCACCCCGCATTCCCCCTCCCACTCCATCGTTCAGTGTCCATAATGGCGGCTTAACTGCGGCATGTGTGTAGTTTTCCATGTGGCAAGTTCATTGCATATAAAAATAAATATATTTTTATTTTACTTTATTTTATTTGATTTTATGCTGCTGCTGCTGCTGCTCCTTCTTTGCCTTCGTCTCGAAATTTATGCAAAAGCCAATGGCCAAAAGTATACATGTTTATGTAGGGTATAGTGTGTGCGAGTGTGTTAGTGTGTGTGTGTGAGTGAGAGAGAGAGAGAGAGTGTGTGTCTCTCTATCTCTGAACTGTAACTTTGATTATTGTGCTGAGCTGGGATTTTTCTGGCTGCCCTGTTTCCATTCAGGGTTCATGCATCTGTGGCAAATTTAATGCAAAGTGATATGTGAAGACGTTCTCCTTGCCTTTCCATCGGCCACATTTGCGTAATTTGAATGGCATTTTAATGCAGGAAAAGCTGGGCAAAGGAAAAAGAAAAACACGTTCATGCGAGAGCTGCTGCTGGCTGGAGTATCGACAAGGTTTTGATATGGAATTAAACGAAGGAAAAGCTTATTTTGGCTTTGATATCTGCACTTCTTTCTGGGGATTTCTTAGGTAGGTAGGTAGGTACGAGTGGTGAGGCTACCCGGTAGCCTCCAATTAGAGCTTCGCTCCGTTTTGGT
>JAEIIU010046180.1:0-10836 GCA_018874675.1 Drosophila baimaii
GATGACTCCTTCACTGCGTTGCAAACATCATGGCAAATTTATAATACCCTCTGCAAGGGTATAAAAAGCCTCTTACTACACATCCGCCAAAGTTCACATTTAAATAGGAAGTGTATTGAAGTGACTGAACCTATAAAGTATGCACATATGTACACATATCGTTTTCTTTTGTGGTCTGTCCTTATGTACATATAATCAATTGATTCGTATAAATCAATATAACCATCGAATCGAAGAACTCTTGGCAATTGAACTACTTCTCGCTTTTTTATATGAAAGTAGAAAATTGATTTCATGGACATTCAGAGCTCTTAAAACGGTTTTTATTAATTTAATTAGGAGCATTTGATATATAAAACTTTCTAAATGTTCATATACTAACATATTTTATAATCATACATTGATTTATAGTTCTGATTAGATGCTCTAAAGCAGTGATGAAGGCTAGTCCGAACCCTAACATCATTTTATTTCTACTCTTGATCAGCGTCACCAGACGAGTCAATCTAGCCCCGTCTGTTCGTCTGCCTGTAGTTATGGAAAATACTCCCTCTTTTATGCAGTAATTATCTGGTTATATAGGTTAAAATGAGCAAACCATTGTTGAATTTTAAGAAAATATAGGATATCTTCAGACAGTTGATCAACAAATATTGAATTTTACCAACATTTTTATCGACAATTTCTTAAAGTTTAAGACTTAAAGCGATTATTCAGAAATATAACAACTTCAGAGATTAGAAAATCATTTTAAACGAACGGATTTTTTCAGCCAATAATTATAAAGTAGTATATAATAATTTCGTTTTAGTTCTAAAAAAAAGGAATACAAAATAGTTAATAAATCTAGAAGTTTTAAGATTATATATATTTCTGCAAAATAAGTTTAATTCGAATTCTTTTATATTCCGAAGAAATAACAAGCGTGGTATTTCCTAGTCGAAAAATTCTGGAACGACTTAGCAGACAGACACTAAGTTTAATTACAAATTTGTTATGTTCCATAAAAGTAACAAAGTGGTATTCCCTAGTCGAGAAATTCCAGAACAGCCTAGTTAGATAGACACTAAAGCCTACGTCAATTTAAAAATACGCCAGAGCTTATCAGGCGAGAGATTCCAGAGAACTACTTGCAATGAGCGTGCACTTCTTAGCATTGACATCAGAGTGCACTCTCTTATCAGTTGAAAGCTCGCCGCTGATAAGACCGATATTCTGCCAGAATTTCACTCTTTTTAATTGCATAGAAGCTTTCATGTTTTTCGTCAGCGCGAAAAAAGCAAAAGCTCAATCAACTCGACAGCGTCTGTGGGTTGTTTATCACCAAGACATGGACATGAGTGATTATAATCGCGAACGTGTGCATATAGTATGTATGTATGTATTTTCTGGGGGCAGACCCACGATCAGCGGTCAGATGAATTTAAATACGCAATATTGTCTATATAGACGACGCCGGAAAGGCGCCCGAACGCACTCCTCACGGGGAATGTGTTGGCAGACGTGGCAGATATCTGATAGATACTTTCTTTTATCGCCGCGACATATCCGAAATAAACAGGCGAACAGATAGCACATGATGATAAACCTGCACCTGTGCCGCCAGGCCTCCTCCTGCCGTCGGACTTGGTTCAAGGGCACGGCGCAGATATAAAATGCAATGATCGATTGTCTTTTTTTTAAGAAAAGATTAATACAAAAATGTTTTTAACTTTCTGGTTACTGAAATAAATTAAAATATGATCTTTTCAAGATCAATATCACTTGAAAAGGCAACAAAATATGAAAAAAATTACTAAGAACTCTTTATAAATCACTTCTTTATATCATAACGAGAGGTATATCTTTTTTCCAGAGCACTAAATTAATATTCACTTCGTTTTTGTTTTGTTATTCAATGACTGCTTCGTTTATTTGCTACGTCCATTTTTCGCTTTTTTTTTTGTTTTTGTTTGTTTGCCTCAATAACAACTTTAAGTTAGACATTGACAAGACATTCGAAATTATTATTATTATTATGTATGTATTTTCTGCGCGTGTGCTTGTTGGGACTCAGTTAGCTTTGGCAAAAGAATATGCATATATGTATGTATGTGAGTGTATGTTTTTTGTTTTGTATGTGACAAGCAAGGCATTCATTCGCGTATCATATTCTCACATTCCTCTCTCTCCGCACATGAATCCCAGTCCCCCGTCATCCATCCCATCAGTCCTTGAATACAGATTTCCGCATCGCTGCCACGCCTCTCTCTCGCCAAGTTTAGTCATTGATGCTATAGCGCTGCTTCACGCTGCGGTACTTCTTCAGGGAGTACAGCGCCTCCACCTCCTTGGCCAGGTAGCGGCCTTGGGCGAGCAGGGCGACGATCTTCTTGGGGTCCTGCTCGTCCTTGTGGTTCATGAAGGCATCGTGAATCTGCTTGCGGAACTTCTGCGGCCCGTTTAGGCCGGGATATTCGCGGCCCAAATACTGCAACTGCAAGTGGGTGGGCCAAAATGTTTACGCAATGTCAGATGGGGGGTGGCGAAGGTTTTTTTTGGGTGGGGGCGCACGTGGAACCGGAATTCCTGCAGTCTGCCGACCCGGAAAACTTACGTGCTTGTAGAGGGTAATGACTTTCGAGCGCAGCTGTGACATCACCAGTTATCAGGGAGATTTGTTTATTTGTTAAATGCAAGTTATCAACTAATTTGAGAGGAGCTTGCAGCTTTTATTTTAAAATATTCAAGTGAATCACACGTAATGTGGCCGTGGCGTTGCAGTTGCAAAATACCTTCCGGTTCACCCAAGTGCATATTTCTAGTGCGAAAAAATACTATAAATATACCGTGCGTTAAAATACCCCTTTATAATTAGTTATATTTTTTAACTTTTAATAGAAGATTTAAATAATTAATTACATTCTAAAATTATCCGAAATTATCCCAGAAAAAGGTAATTAAAGAATAGTTTGGTGATCGGTATAAGGGGCAGCTATTATACCGAACACCATCTTAAAGATAGCTGCCTGATTTATAAATGTTTCTGCTTTATTCATAATTGATCTAATTAAACTACAATTATTAGGTTAACTGTGACACAAAATGAAAAATATACGATCCAATAGAACTTTTTGCTTAAAACATTTTATGATAGTTGAATTTTTAGATAGCTCCCTCGAATTTACGTGAAAAGTGCTGTAATTAATATATTCTATAATTAACCAGAATGCAGTTGGTATATATTTAGTATTTTTATTTTCACCTTCACGCACCCACCCCTAGCCTCTCATCGAAAATATCGTACACGATATTGCGTTTGTGCATCCCTCGCCAATCAGCTGTTTTAGAAGAAGAAGCACGCGATGGGAGTGTTTTCGTTCGAGGCGAATTTATTTTTATTATTTTCGCGCTAAATAGCAAGCAGTTAACGAGCCAATTAGTTTAGAACGCGACCGAGTAGTTAGCCAACTCTCGCTGTGATAGCGGCCAACGCGCCGCCCGGATGAAAGTGCGTGAAAAAACGAAACGAAAATTGAGACATCTCCGCGACCTCCGATACAAAGTGGGAAAAATCGAACCTGTGTGCGTGTGTGCGTGTTTAGTCGTGTGTGTGAGAGTGTGTGAGAGTGTGTGAGAGTGTGTGAGAGTGTAGAATAATAAATTTAATTAAAAGTCTAATGTGCAGCGCTGCCAGTAATCTGTAGCCGAAAAAGTAATGCCAGTGTATATATCTAAAGTGTGTGTGTGTGACCGATCGATGGGAGCGAGTGCAGCGATGAGCAATCGATAATCGCAAGTGCGCACCCAACAGCAACAACAAAGCAAGCAGGCACACCTAAACCACCCACTTCCTCCCCCCGCCCATAACACACACACACACACAGCAGTCGCGAGGAGATGGCTGACTTGGGGGACATGGCGGCGGTGGAGGAGACCAGCGACGAAGGCTTTCCGCTGGGATTTCCAGAAGTCGGCACCTGGAACAACACACACAATGTCGCCTTCAACGACATGAATCTGGATGCGCGCATGGTAAGAGGACTGCACACACAGACTGTGTGTAAACCGAATAAGCAATACGACCCCAAAGCAACACTCGCACACACACACTCAGGCGCATTATAAGGCCATATAATTTGATTAATATGTTCTGGTATGTGCCGCCAGAGAGTGAATCAACCGACGGACGACGGGCTTTATCTCCAAGTTGAATAGTCACAGAGGCAGTCGAAGGGAGCCGCCAGCGAGGGAGGAGCAGAGGCGGGACGCTTATCAATCAGCGGGATTTGGTCATTGACACACGCTGCCCTCCGCCTCGCGTCCTCATTCCGCTTCATCCTTCGCTGATAATAACTCTGATCACTGATAAGTTAGCGCTACTGCTTTAGGGCTGATTTATAAATCTAATAGGGGCTTAATCAAGGCATAATAACAATGTAGAGGAGGCTTAGCACCTAAGAAGCTTAAATACTGGATGCGCCTTGGGCTTGGCATAACATATTTTTTTGTACACAATTCCACCTACATTACGATAATTATAATTATATTGTGACAAATAAAAAAATACACGATCAGTATATTTATATATAGATTGTTTATTTACAAATATCATAACAAACGATTGGCGGTTAAAAAAAATTAAAAATTGTTGTAAAATGATTGAAATTGTAAAATAGAGTATGTTATAAACTCTCTGTAGAAGTCCCGAAGCGCATAGAAATAACAGATCCTCATGGTTAAGGAAAAGACGCTTATTTACTAAGATGCCTTTTTCGTGCTGGACCCAGCACTAGGTCCAGGCTCACTTGCAATAGAGACAGAGAGGGAGTGCTTTAGAACCGGTCGCTCTCTTCTAGGTATACAGCGGCAGACGACGACTGTATGTGTGTACAGACATTCTCACTCATTCTACATCTGTACGCACACATGTAAGCGCATTCTATTTTTAAATTTTTAAGCTCTCATCTTTGTGAGAGCGGGGAGAACGCAATTTTTGTCAGAAACATAAAAATGGCTTGCATATGGCAAAATGTTTGATCGTTGCTTATCTTGGTAATTCTAAAGTCTTTGCTTAAGGCATGGGGTGATCAAGGCGCGGGGCAAAGTGCAGATCCATTTAATTTCAGTACACAATCTATTCCTGTCTCTCATATAAACTTGCTAGCTAAAAAAGCAGAGAACTCTTTGTATTATTAGGGAAAATATGCTAAATTGAATGAAGTGTGAGCGGATTATAACAGTGGGTTCGGGTAATGGGTCTATAATAATTTGGTGACAAGGAGCCGTTCTCCACCTTGGAGTCCGGCTCAAAAGAGGGATTCTCATGCTGACCGAGGTTCTTGTCCTGCAAAGCATTAGACGCAGCCTCGGCATGGTGGCGAGCCCTGCCGATTTGTTTGGAGTTTCGCATTCCGTAGGCAAAGTATATCACGTATCCGATCACGATCCAGATGAGGAAACGAATCCAGGTGTTCAGGTCCAGTTGAAACATCAGGTACAGGTTCGCAAAAACGCTGAGGCATGGAACAAACGGCACCAGCGGCACCTTGAAGGTGAGTTCGGTGGTTGATACGGGTTGCATGCCGATCACTATGCAGATGAGAATCAGCAACGCTCCCAGCAGGCTCAGAGTGACGATCCCGCCGGTGCTGTCCATGTAAAATACCTTCTGGAATGAGCACCACACCAGACAGACTATGGCGAATGCCACAATGCCCACCTTGGTAATAGCCGAGGTCATAGAATTGGGTTCTCGGTAGGAGTTGCAGTTGAAGAACTGCCGGATCACATTCGGGGCCCGCACGGATACCATCTTGGTCGTTTGCTCATCCTGGTAGCGCAGCACCAGCACGCAGATGGCCACGATGGTGTAGGCGAGCAGTGTGCCAATGGACATCATGTCCACGAGCTGGTCCAAGTTGAAGAGCAGCGCCATAATTGAGGCAAAGATGCCGGACACAATGGTGGCCAGGAGTGGGGTCTTTGTGTAGTCATTCACCGTGGAGAGCTTCTTAAAGAGGATGCCGTCATTTCCCATGGCATAAAGGATGCGGGGCAGCGGGAACATGGAGCCCAACAGGCTGGTGCAGAGTGCGAATACCGCACCGATTGTCACTATCCACTTGATGGCATACCACTCGATGGCGTCGAAGGCATGTGGAAACGGTTCGTCCTTGTCCTGCAGATAGTAGGGCAGCATCAGGGTCAGCACGGTAGACACGCCGAAGTAGGACAGGAAGATGATGATCAGCGATAAAACGATGGAGAGCGGGATATTTCGCTTGGGATTGATAGCCTCCTCGCCCGTGGTGGCGATGCAGTCGAAGCCCACAAAGCCGTAGAAGCACTTTGCGGCTCCAGCCATTACTCCTGCAATTCCGAAGGGCATAAATCCGCCGGTGCCGAAACCCTCTGGCACATCCTTCTCCGGTATGCGCCAGTTCTCGACGTTGGCATTCATGCCTCCAGCTACCAGGACAATGGCGATAGTCACCAGATTGAAGGTGGTAAAGATGTTGTTCAAGAAGCTGGACTCTTTGGCGCCAAAGGCCAATATGCCGGCCAGCAGCAGCACCATGCAGAAGGATAGAAAGTCCGGATAATCGCCCAGGAAGTCCACGTCAATGTGCAAGGACTCATTCAGAGCCTTCGACATGTTGTTGTCGATCAGCGAATCGAAGTAGCCGCTCAGACCACGCGCCACCGAAGCCGTTGCAATGACATACTCCAGGATGAGGTTCCATCCGATGGTAAAGGCCACAAACTCGCCAATGGTCACATAGCTGTACACGTAGGCACTTCCCGCCTTGGGAACACGGGCGGCGAACTCTGCATAACAGATGCCCGCGAAAGCTGATGCCAAAGCCGCTATTAAGAAGGATATGGTCACAGCAGGACCGGCTATGTTGTAGGCCACCTGACCGGCCAGAACGTAGGCGCCGAGGCCCAGGGTACTGCCCACTCCAAGAGCCGTAAGATCGAATAGATTGAGGACTCGTGCCAGTTTGGACTCGCCTTCGTTGATATCATCCGTCTTGCGCCGGTTAAGTGCCTTCCAAAAAGTGGTCATGGCGTTTAAGTAGGACTTTCGGGGCTTCCGGTCCAATATGCGCGATGAGAAGCCTCTCGGATGGAGATTACAGCAAACGAAACGCACGAGACGACACTTTAATCGAAGTATTTCGCGTAAATTATCCGCCCTTTTATTTTATACTTAAAACTTCTTATCGAACTAAGGGACGTAGGGCTTATCAGATTTATTGAGAAAGTCAATATTTTCTTTACCCTTGTGCAAAAATGCACACACTATGGCTATTGATAGTAAATGACGTCTTTAATAATATGATTTGATAATATGCTAGATGATATACAGAGGTACACAAATTAAACGTACGTATCATACGATTTGTGTAAATACATTTGACTATCCCTGTATGCCCATACTTATTGGATTTATTCATACAAACATTACATTATATGAATAGTTCTATTTATTTTACAATAAGGGTTCTTTAAATAAATTTCTTAGAATTTCTGACAAACTTCTTGATACAAGGGGATAAGTCATATTCATGTGTATATGGGATACTTTCCCTTTAAGATTGATTCAAAAGTGAATCAATATTTCATATGAAAAATTATTTTCTTTTAAGAGCAGGGTAAGGCTTGCTTAGGAGGGCAAAAATAAAAGTACAACATGTGAAGAATATAAATAAGACTGATTTGTTCCTAAATATATCTACAGGAGCCTTGAAAAAAATTATTGTTTTATTTACTAAGGTACTGCACGCCAGCGATAGGTCTAGTACCCATTGCTGGGTACAACATGTTGCCATAGAGACAGAGAGAGCGCGCTCTAGAGCCGGTCGTTCTCTTGTAGATATACAGCCGCAGTCGACGACTGTATGCTTGTTCTCGTATTCTCACGCATTCTACATCTGTACGCACACATACAAGCGCATTCTATTCTAGATTTGTTCGCTCTCAACTTTGTGATAACGGAGAGAACGAGAATTTAGTCAGAGACAGAAAAATGTTCGTTACTCATGTTAATAACTCTAGCGTTTTTGGCATCACTGTATCAACTGAAAACAAAAAATCGTAATGAGAAAATAACTTATAACTTTATCTTTTTAGAATAATCAAGCTGGTTTTAGTTTTTTAATGTGTGTCAAATAGATTTTAAGTTCTGTAGAAGCACCAAACTAAGGTAGAGGAACGTTCGTCTGACTTACTGTAACTTTATTAGTTTGACTCTGAATGACCTAAAAATGTAATACAATATTCAGAAGTTGTATTATTATAAAAACAAATTTTTAAAACAAATCTTGATCAAATACTTACCCCCTGAAAATACGATATCTTTGAAGATCCTTATGTCAAGAAACTATCAGTAGCTTTTCCCACACAAAAGTAAACAGAGCTCTATAAGTCAAAATTATCTTGTGTATAGTTAACAATTTTCACCTTTTCCATTCACAAAATAATATTTTATTGAATAGGACTTCTTGAGACATTACATATCCAACGTTTTAATATACTTGCATTTTATCCATTTATCCGCGGTTAGTTACATCAAAAATCCTTTTACATTAACTGCTAGGATCGCACACGCATAGAGGAAAGCTGTCAGTTTGAGCCCAAAATTCGCCATACATAGTCTGTACCTGGTTTTAAAGACATAAAGTCGTTGGAGAAATATTCAAAATTTTCATTATCTGTTAAGAAGTAAGGCTGCGTCCTCGTAAAAAAAAACATTTAGAAGACATTCGAGCTAAAGAAAACATATCCTTAAACGGGGAACCACCGATTTTGGCCATTATAAAGGACAAAGATTCCAAGGAGACGGAATGCAGGCTCTGACTAAGGGTCTCAGCTATCTGACGGGTCGTCTGTCGCTGTTGCATTCTCCCATACGAAGGGCGAGCGGAGGCAATAACTTCCTTGAGCTGTGTATCCCCATTGACGAGGAAGAGATCGAGCCGGAGGACGGAAAATGTACACTGGAGCCGCAGTATCCGATCATGCGAGGCCGCCACACGGACCTCTTCTACATGGCGCAATGCGTGGGTCCGGAATACCAGGGTGTTACTATAACAGCGGATAGGCCTTACACCACCACATACTTCCCGGGACGTGTGCAGGGTAACGAGGATTCTATGGTGGCTATGCCCACCGAAATGTGGGCGACCGAATGCCCCAAGCTGCTGATGACCAAACTGGGCCGGTTGTTCCGGCATCCGTATTCCCCCCTCAATAGCTCAACGAACCTCTGTATGATTGCGTTGCAGTACAAGGAGGCGGATATCGAGAAGGCCATGCGCTCCTTTGTCCTTTTCGCAAGCCACGAAGCGTGGGAGATCATATACCATGGCTATTGGGCGGACTTTATCAATCCACTGACCGCGCGTGCCCACTTTTGGCCAAGCCAATCCAAACGAAATCAGTGCCGGGAGGCCCAGCTCTTAGGCCAGGGTATGAAATATTCAAATGCCAATGGCTGCACCGTCATCGAGAAGGCGAAAGGCGATCAGTTCACCGGCGTATTTTTTACGGACATGCCCTTCAAGACCCTAGAGTCTTGGTTCATGTGAGGGATCATGGTCGATTTTTTCCCGCGGATCATCTGTTCATCTCACTGCTTGTGTACACGAAAAGAAGTCCATTTAAGAAAGCAAATCCACAAAAAATAAAAAATTTCACGTTGTAAAGTTGGCAAAAAAATCAATCTTTGGAGAACATAAAATTATTACATTTAGATGTAGCTTCGTGTACTAAGCAAGAAAATGTGGCTGGGACATCGCCCAATTGAAAATGAGAGCATACATTGAAGAATCTGGAATAATTGAGGATTTGTATGATGCTACAATGTTGAATAAATATGTTAAGAAGATAAATAACAAATCGTTGTGATACTAATTCGACCTTATAGTTAACGTAATGGGAAATATATTTTTGAGAAACATATTAAGCAGACACTACGGTGTGCCCTCGTCTAATCATTAATTTATTTGAACTTTGAGCCCCTTGAATTTAAGTCTAAAGTTCTCGAAACACTTGAGAAGCCATTAACTTAATGGATCTTTACGGGTTTTTATTAAAATGCATATCCATGAATATATACATAAATGTATACTTAAAAGCTAGGGCGAGATATTTAATATACTATTTACATATAAAATAAAATAAATAAAACTGTTTAGGTTGGCTTGTTTGCTAAAAGCAAGCTTCTTGTTGACTATAGGAGCGCTGATTTATTTCGTAAATTAACCGGAACCGAACCGAATCAATTATTTTTTAAATCGGGTTAGTTTCCAGAAAGAATTTAACCATTTTTCTTCGTTTTTTGTACCAATAAACAATCGTAAACATTTCGATGACTCACAGATAAAAATAATGAAAGAGCAACATATTTTGAAGTTCTGGAGTGTCTATCGCTGTGAAAACTTAGGGAAGATAGCGTTTTAATTCTAAAATTAGTAATAATTTTAATTTTAAAACAAGAAAGAAAAGCTAACTTCGGGCGTAGCCGAAGTTTATATACCCTTGCAGATAATTTACTACTTATTATAACAGATTTTGATAAAATATAACATGTATAATGTAAAATGTATGCAAAATGAAAAATTTGTATGTAAAATATAAATTTAGACCCATCTTTCCTATGGCAGCTATGTGAAATATTGGTCTGGTTTCAATGAAATTTATAGGAGGTGGCTATAATTATAATAGAAAGGAACAAATAAAGTTTCATTCGAATATCTTGAAAAATACCAAAAATATTCAAATTTTCCCATATCGTTTCTATGGCAGCTATATGGTATAGTAGTCTGATTTCGATAAAATTTATAGGAG
>JAEIIU010046183.1:0-19355 GCA_018874675.1 Drosophila baimaii
TAGAGCATAAATTACACGAAACACCCTGTTTCGCATATATGTTTATATGGTAGCTATCAGATATAGTTGGACGATTATAATAAACATTTTAACAGTGCTTTTGTTGTTTAAAAAGAGCATGTATAATGTAAAATGTAAAACTCATATGTAAAATATGAATTTAGACAGATCTTTCCTATGACAGCTATGTGATATATTGTTCCGATTTTAATGAAATTTCTAGGGTGTGGCTATAATTATATTAAAAAGGTATAAAAAATATAATTATCAGAATATCTTAAAAAATAGCGAAAATATGCCATTTTATTCATATTGTTTCTATGGCAGCTATAGGATATAGTCGTCCGATCCGTCCCGTTCCGACATACATATATAGCAGTAAGAGTATATAGAAGACTATATGCAAAGTTTCATCCAAACAGCTTTAAAACTGAAAGACTAGTTTGCGTAGAAACGGACAGACGGACGGACGGGCAGACGGACATTGCTAGATCGACTCGGCTGTTGATGATGATCAAGAATATATACTTTATAAGGTCGGAAATGACTCCTTCACTGCGTTGCAAGCTTCTGACTAAAATTAGGGTATAAAAACATCTTAAATATTATTTTCAATTTGATTTAAGCGAGTACTGTACCTGATTGAAAGCTTTCCAAAGAACCTTCTCTCTCTCTCTCTCTCTGGCTGGATACCTGTGGACTTTCCACATATTTCCAACAGAGTTCTGTTTTTAAAATGCGGTTTACTTATAAATCTAGTATTACTTACACAAAAGCATATTGAAAAAGTAAGTGATAACACACTTTCAAGCTGCTTTGAGCTTTAAACAAGTTGGGGTTTTTAATGAATTTTCTGGAATTTTTCTGGAATTTTATTCTTTTTTATTGCTTTTTTTACTCTCCGCCCTCGACTTATGTGTGTGTGTGTGTGTGTATGTAAAATGACTGTGGTAAAAGGAGTTTCGAACGAAAGGGGAGTGAAAAATAGAGTGAGAGACAGAGATAGAGAGCAGCAGGCGTCCTTCTCAGTGCAAAGGAGGTGGCGGACGAAAGGATAAGGATATTTTCAAAGCACTTATCACCGTGCCATTCCGTTTCGTTCCGCTCCGTTTCGTTCCATTCCGCATCGAGTGTTTTTTTTTTTACAGCTATAAGTACTTAGCCTAAATCCCTACAGAATGTGCCAGCGATCTCTTGTACAGTTCTTCTTTGCTTTTCATTAATAATTTTATGTATTTTTGCGATTGTTTGTTGGATGTGTATGTGTGTGGTGTGTGTGTGCTTGTTGTTGTTGTTTGTTAGCTTAAACCTATGCAGGACAAATCAAAGGGTATATATTCACTTTTAAAACTAAATGGATACAACTTTAAAATAAAGGACACAGAAAAAAAAGGGATCTTAGTTGAATGACAATTAAGGTAAGTTGGTGATGCTTGCTTTTTTTTTTTTTTGAAGAGACATTTTGGAGAGGTGCTGAATGGGTGGCGTATGTATGAGGCGATAATGTTCTCCTTGCTTTCTATAATCTAGTTACATAAATTATGCTAGGATATAGCTCATGCGTGAGTGTTAGAAGAAAAGAGAACTACATAAATTACTTAGGAGATGGTCTGCGTTTCCCCATTTCTCTTGGTTGGTTTCTGGTTTGTATTGTTTCTGGTTTCCTGTTTCTACATGCTAGTTCCTCCGGCTGACAGGTGCTGTCTGTCACCAAGGTGTGTGTGTGTGTGTGTGTGTGGTTTAAATAATCGTATATATATATGGTAACTGGATGCACATTTCTTTGGAGTGGTTCTTCCTTTCCTACCGATCTACCGGAAATCCGCCTTAGCTTTTATGTCCGTTCCCGATGCCAGATCCCGGATGCTGGATGCCGGATGCTGGTGTCTTCCTCTCGTTTTTTGTTTGTGTTTCTTACTTTTTGCTTTTTCTTTTGTTCAGATCAGTGTAAAATTTCATAGCGCGCCTGCTCCTTTAGTTCCACCGCAACTCCGATCCTGCCGCCATTCCAGTGGTTCAGCGGTTCGGCTTACATTGTCCACGCTCGCGTATTTCCATCCTTTGTCCTATCCTTATCTTTATCATTATCTTTGATCCACCCCTTTTTTTGTTTCCGCATCTGCTCCTGCTGCTGCTCCTGCTACTGCCTCTGCTGCCGCTCCTGCTCCCGGTTGATTAACTAGTCCATGGAACGCCTCCTTATGCCTCTCATAATCTCTTCAGCATGCGCTTCTTCTCCTTAAGCAACTTCTCCTTCTTCTTATCCTGCAGCTTCTTATCCAGGCCCGCATGCTTCTTCGTAGAGGGTCCATCGTCGTCTTTGGCATCACCAGCAGCGCCGCCACCACACTTGGCCGGCTAAAGTTGAGAAAATGCATTAGAAATGCATACATTTAAGAGTCTAGAAACCTCTCCGGACACCTACCTGAGCGTGTATCTCCGTCATCATGCGCGCCCGCTGTGAGTAGTCATCGTAACGCTCCAACAGCATCTTGCCGGCCTCCTCATTCAGCGCCGATTCCGGATTCGGTACAATCAGCAGGCATTTGATGGTGAGCAGTATGTGCTTGATGCCCAAATCCGGCTTCCAGTCCTTCTTTAGTGTATTCACACAAATCTCCCCGTTGGCGGCCACATTCGGATGAAAGATCTTGGTAAGGAAGTACGCCTTTGGCGGCGTTTGCGGGAAATCTTTGTTTAGCGTCAACTTGACCCGGAAAACGCCAGCGGCGTATGGTGTGCCGGCCGGTCCATCGATCAGAGCTTGAACATCCGTCACGTCGCTCTCATTGATCAGCACCTTGATGCCCTCCGGCGGTGTGGTCTCCATCTCCTGCAGCTCCCGCATCACCTGACGTATCGTCTGCGGCGATAAGTTTTCCACATTCGAGTATTGCTGTAAATGTTAAAAATAAAAAGGATTAGTTTTGGGTAAGACAAGACTGCGAGGTTTCTTTAAAAGAGAGGGAAACAAATGTTAATTCTTGTATTTAAGTTTTAGTTTAATTGCGAAACCATAAAGGCTAAACAATGGTTGTAATCTTATAAAATGATTCTTTTTCGAGGTTATTTCTCGATCTTTGCAGATTTAACTATGAAGAATCAAGAAATAAAGGTTCTACAAGTCTCCGGAAATAGCCTAGTACTTCGATTTGAGAAAGGAAGTTATATTTAAGAGAATAACTATATCTTTATATACAAAAAAATGATCTTGAAGTTCATATTTCTCTATTTATGTTAAGAATATTCATTATTATCTATGTAATTATGAAAGTTTCAACATATTTCACAGATCTGAAGGCAATTGGAAACCCATTGCAGGGCTCCTCTCGCACGTTCTTCCCTACAGACTTTAAGGAATTGCAAGCTTCCCTCATGGCGGCCGCCTGGCATTGGTATAAATGCAGTCCGGAAACAGCTATTGCCGCCTGTTTTATGTTTATTGTTGTTTTTTTTTTTAACGAGACTCTTTTCAGGTCTGGGTTCATATTTTGTTTACTTTACCGAACTCATGGTGTCTGCAGTTTCACTTTCAATTCCAAATCCACTTCCTGCTGCTGCTGCTGCTGCTGCTGCTCCTGCGCCTGTGTGTGTGCGTGCGTGCGTGCGTGCGTGTGTGTGCTTGTGTCTCAAGGTTTCGCGTCAGCTTATCCCTGCAGCTGAGCTCCCGAGTGCGTCGAACGTCGCAATTTCACCGCCCGCGTTTCAGACGCTGGAGGACGCCTCTGAACTCTTCTTTCTCCCAGCTGCGTTGCGCGCTGGTGCGGAAAAGTGGTCACTGGCTACCTGGCTTTTCCTATCCCACCTTCTTCGCAGCACTCCTCCCTCCTCTCTCGCTCACTCTCACTCTCTCTTTCTCTCTCTATCCCTCTCCGTTGTTTGTGTTTTCCTCTGCTGTTTTCGCACGCTCTGCGATGGTGACTCGTCGAGCGGCCCTCGGTTAATAATGTTTGTTGATTCTAACAAACTTGCAATTGGGGCTTTCAAATTTGTTATTGTTTTGAAATCGATGCGCTTGCCGTCGCTGTTGTTGTTGTGAGGGTTTTTTTTTTAAACAAATTCCCAATTCATTTGCACACTTCACGCTCAACAACAACACACATAAACAGTTTCCATTTACAGAGACCCTCGTCTTGAGCGATGCCCTACCTGTAGGGTGTGTGCGAATAGAACAGATCGTTTGCGTCTACCACCTTAATAATCGTATTTAAAGATTATTTAGAAAGCAAGACAACGCCAAATTTGTCACTATAATATTATGGTAGGTCCAGCTGCGATTATATATTATAAAAGCTTTAATAATGACTTATTTTACGACAACTTTCCAGTTGTAGCGCATTACAAAGCCCGCATAGCCCAAGCAAACAAACTGTCTCTACACTAATGCGCCTTTTAGGGCTGCTCAGACACAATCGATATATCGATAGACAGTCAGCAGCTCTGATGGACTTATTTCGCAGGTTAAATGTCGATTAGTTAATACAATTTACTTGATACGAACAGAATTAAGTTAAAATTAGCATGTTAGTAATTAATAAGAAACAAAATTATACACAACATTTTGCATTGTCTAACACTAGCACTGGCATTCTGCCATATCGATAGAAATACATATACCGTACCGATAAATAATACCAACACTCGGCCTGAACGAGATTTAATACCATCCACCTCCATCCATTTCTTTTATTTAATTAGTTTTAATTTAGATTTCTAACTCTAATTTATTGGCCGCGCAGCCTTTTAATTTCGGTGCCCCCGCCATCGGTTCGTTTCGGTTCGCCACGGGCTCGGTTCGCATCGTCCGATCCTGAGAGATCAGCTCGGTTTTTCGCCCAGAGAAACTGAACTGGGAAACTGGGTGTTGTGTGAAAATTGCGTGGAGCAGCAGTGCAAGGGAAAATGTCGAAGAACAAGATAAACACAACCTCTGCCACAGCGGCCGCTGGGGAGACGATTCTGATCGAGGTGAAATCGAAGGTGAGTCCGGGCGCCAGAGGAGAATCCCACGCGCCGTCCAGCCGCCGCCGCCATCCACGCCCCTTTCTTTCTCCGACGCCTGAGCTGCTGATTCATGCGCATAGAAATTGTATTCTAACTAACTCCGGCCAGGGATTAACTGTTGCGGGGATGTGAAACTGGCAGCTTTGATGTCAGCTATCACCCAGCAGAGGTCTTAGCCTTGGCACAGCTCGCATGCAATTCATAATAATCGACGACAACCTGTGGAGTTTGATTCATTTTTCGAAGGGAGAAACTAAAAACCCACCCAGTTATGCCCGCTGTAGGCTGAATGCGGCCGAAGGTTGGGTACACTCCAAGTGTGTCCCTCTTATTTAAATCTGGCATATAAGTTGCACTTTTCAGTAACTTTCTCTTGTGAGCCATTGTACATTCATCCCTAGAATAACTTTCTATTGAAAATTAGGATAAGGAGCGCTTAAGTCCAGGTAGTTTATGAAACTACAGAACTTACAGACTTTTAGGTAGAAGAGAATACTATATACCTTATAATTAGATGTTCCTAGTGTTCCTCTTATTTAAATCTGGCATATAAGTTGTACTTGTCAGTAACTTCCTCTTGTGAGCCATTGTACATTCATCCCTAGAGTAACTTTCTATTGAAAATTAGGAACTTTGGGACTTTTAGGTAGAAGAGAATACTATATACCTCATAATTAGATACATTATTGGACAATTAAGTAAGACAGTATATCAAAGATACGACTTTAAAGTGTGTAAACGTTTAACCATTTAGAAAACTCTGCATTAAATTTCTTACTAACTTGTTCAGCTGTTAAGCAATGTTATTGCATTATTATAATAATAATATAATCTTATTAAATCTGCCTCCAGTTCGATGCAGAGTTCCGACGCTGGAGCTTCAAACGGAATGAGACGGAGCAGAGCTTCGACAAGTTTGCGGCCCTAATCGAGCAGCTCCACAAGCTGGCCAACATACAGTTTCTCATCCTGTACATCGATCCGCGGGACAACGATCTGCTGCCCATCAACAATGACGATAACTTTCTCCGGGCCCTGAAGACGGCACGACCGCTTCTGCGGGTCATAGTGCAGCGGAAGGGTGAGTGTGGTGTTCAGGAGCACCTTAAAGAACTCCCTCCCTTTGACCACATGCCTCTGCCTCTCCCCGCAGATGACCTGAACGAGTACTCCGGCTTTGGAACGATGAAACCGCGAAATCTGATCGGCAGCATACTGATGGGACACACGCCCGTCAAGACCAAGGCACCGTCGATATCCATTCCCCATGATTTCCGTCAGGTGTCGGCCATCATTGATGTGGACATCGTGCCGGAAACGCATCGGCGGGTGCGATTGCTCAAGCATGGCAGCGACAAGCCACTGGGATTCTACATAAGGGATGGCACCTCAGTGCGGGTGACGGCCAGCGGCTTGGAGAAGCAGCCGGGCATATTTATATCCCGCCTGGTACCGGGCGGACTGGCCGAGAGCACCGGCCTGTTGGCCGTCAATGATGAGGTAATCGAGGTCAATGGCATCGAGGTGGCTGGCAAGACCCTCGATCAGGTGACGGACATGATGGTGGCCAATAGCTCCAATCTAATCATCACCGTGAAGCCGGCGAATCAGCGCACGCTGACGTCCACGCATCGCGGCTCCTTTTCGCGAAACAGCCAGCTGTCGAGTGGATCGCATCACACCAATAATACCAACACCTCCGACGAGATCGAGCATGACGATCAGGACGATATCGTTGACCTTACGGGGGTGACACTCGACGAGAGTCCCACATCCACAAATCACCAGCAGCAGCCGACGGCGTCTACGACCACGGCGGCGCAGGCGCTATCCTCATCATCACCCTCGTCGCATCACCAGCAGGCAGCCTCCAATGCGTCCACGATAATGGCCAGCGATGTCAAGGATGGAGTGCTGCACTTGTAAGACTAGCTGGCCCCGCCGCCATCATCATCATCATCGTCGTCGTCAGATCGGAAGGCAAGCCAGCAAGCAGCAGCGAAGCGGCGAGGATAACCGGAGAAAGTGTTGTTATTAAGCTCTCGAGTCAATTATTTAAAAAAAATTATACAAGTTAGGAGCCGGCCAATCAGTCCCTGGAATCCCTGGAATTGATTACAAATTAGTTTACTCACAGCGCCAGACTGCTCAAGAAGCTCAGTGATGAGCACCTGTCCCCCACTTCGTGTCCCGTGAAAGCCGAATTTCGTGTAGGATCCTTTCCCCTTATATACATTCCACAAAACACTCGAAACTCTCCCTAGCAAGCAGACATTTTTCTTTTTTTTTTTACGTTTTTGAAGGTGAGCGTTGCCTCCTCCTTGTTTTTAAATCCTTTATTCCTTCGGCATATATCTATATGTATATATATATATTTGTGTGCGTATTTAAATTTGTAAGATTTACGTCTTGTTATTATTCTTTTATTCTTTGCTTGTGGCATTAGATTAGAGTGAGACAGTAGTAGTACGGAGCATTAAATGCAGAAGACAGCGAGAGCGAGAGCAAGAGAGAGAGGAGATATAGGAGAGAAATTAACTAAATAATTCATTAAAATTGAAAGGTCAAAAACTAGAGGTGGAGAAGCATCGATTTTAATCGATTTAAAACACATTTTCTTATACAAAAACATCGAAAACTTCGATTATTCTCCATCTCTAGCAAAAAAAAACAATAAGAATCATACCATGCTAAAACTATAGAAGGTAGCCTCATCAACTTCGTTGGGAACTCTAAATATTTTATGCGCTAAAAAGAGATAGCAAGCGAACGACAGACAAAAGTGGAGTCCTTAAAAGAGAGGCTACCTTCTATAATTGTATCATGGATCATACACTCAAGCACGCCTAATTTATAAACACAAACATTCCTATCAAAAAGCTTAGTTTTCGATTTTCGCTTAGCAGAATCTATATTTTAAATGTGTGAGTAGACGATTATATTAAGGTCGTTGTTCTTTTTATCCCAGCTTCATTTTATTTTCCCATATTTAATATATTGTAATTGTTTATTGTCATTTTTTTCATACAAATATTATATATAAACTGTATTTTTTACACCCATTTTTTTATGTTTTCTCCTATTTTGTGTCGTAATATTGTCCAATACTCGTTCAAGTTGTTTGTTGTGTTATAATTGTATTTGGAGAACCTAAAAAATGAAAAAACAAACTGAAGAAAAGATGGAAAAATCAAGGAGATAAAGTTAACAAAAACAAAAGAAAAAAAAAACGAAAAACGAAAAACACCAACAGCGCCTTCGCCTTCAAGAGAGCAATTTCGATACTTTTTACAATAACATATATATATATATATATCTATACAAAAGAATATTATACAAAATAATAAATACAACAATATACAATCCACACGAAACACGTATCTATGTAGGATCTAAAATTGTGAAGTCTGTGTACGCTTTAGTCAAAAGTCAAATCGAAAAAAGACACTGCTTTGCCGCTCTGCTATCTATATACATATATACCAGGCAAGGCACTAAACTAACATAACCCTAGATAGCCAGATCTAGACTAGAGGCAGCAGCGAATCTTAAACTATATAACACCTTCCTCCATACCCATTATACCCCTAGCCCGAGAGCTCTTATCGAACAAGAACGAACGGGGTGGCGACTTAAGTCCGCTCTTCAATTTTTAAATGACATAATTTTGTGCGAGTATGTGTGGTTATTTCGACGGCGACTTTATGTCGTTTGTCGCTTTAAAGGACATAAGGTCGCGCGATTTTATGTCGTTTCAAAGCGTCATAAAACCGCCTTATGACGGCGGTCTTATGTCGCTATGCCGAACAAACCTTATGTAAACAAAAGAATCCTCGATTCCCCTCTATACATATACATATATGTATATCACGCAAATATATATATATATGTATATGTATATATATATATATATATATAAATGCAAAAAAAAACAAAGCAACTGAAAAAGACCGCAAAAGCAAAAGCCACAAAAAAAGAAAACTTATATATTTTGATGTATGTATTATTATTTTTTAATAAATCGTAAGTGAACCTTGTAACCGAGTTGTGTTTGTGTTTTTTTCTGGGCAGTTTGGGGCACAAATGTTAACCAAAATGTATACAATATATTCCATGTATATATATCGCTTGAAAGAAATTATATTTCCAAAAAAGGACATCCTTATACTTCATTTATCATGATCAAAGCTCATTTCTTATATTATAAAAACTTAGGTTTCGTTTATGATATTATGGTTATGCCAGGTTGTCTTAATACAATAGTTTTCTTTTTCTTAACCACCTTTTTATGTTATATATATACACTTATGCATGCATGTATTCTTAGTGCTATTTGAAATAATCAAGTTTTCCATTCTTTTTTTTTTTTTTTTAACATTTTTCTGGCTTTCGTCTGAATACAATATGTACACTAAGTGGGCAAAAAACGCAGTAATATTTAAGGGGTTACGCCAACCTTGTGGCCTCAAAACATGGCATAAAAACAATAATATTTTTCTCAAGAATATATATGTTATAACTAAAAACTTGCATATTTTACATATATATATATGTTTTCCCATTTAAAAATGTATTCGAAATGGTGCATCATAAGATTTATTTTGAACATTTTTGAAAGAAAATTATAGCTTTTTTAAAATAAGTACGAATATTAAAAAAAAAAAAGTTATTTGGTCTTTCAAAATCTACAATTTAAAAACCAGGTCCTCAAGGGGTTTTATCCCTGTTGAATTTTCATTTTACCGATTTTTGTTATCTTTAAAAATGTTTTATACTTTTAAGAATATTTTTTTTTTACCATTTTCCAATTTACATTAATTCCAAAGTTATAGAAATTTACAATGTAATGTTTCTTTCTTTTGCGTTTTTCTCTAAACGTTTTCTCGAACAGTTTTCCATATTTTTCAGGGCTATGATTTTTTTATAGGTTAATTAGGCGATTTTTAATTTCTTTTTAGTGTTTCTTATAAACATTTGTCATATCCACGTAATTTATTATTTTGTAAAGCCCCTATCATTCACCATTGATTTATTTATTTTATGTGACTTTAGCTTTATGCTTCGTAGAGTTTTTTTGCGTGTCGCGGTGGTCCTTCCAAACATGGTTCAGGATACGAGTTGTGCGAAGGCCTTATTGAAATTTTGTTAACCAAACAATTGTTTTTTTGTGTTTTCAATATACGCTTAACAATATATCAAAAATGCATTTATTTACTCTTATTTTTTGTCTATTTAAACAACCAAAAATGCAAGAAATCGCTCGAAACCCCTTAAAATAAATCCTATGATGCGCCATTTAACAATATTTGGTAAAAGTTTAAGTCAAATCGTTTTTGGAAATGTGATTTCAAGAAAAAGAAAAATACATTGCATTCTTAAAAGTGAAAACTAATGTTAGAGACAAAAAAAAAAAAAAGAGTCCAGTAAGAAAACCATTTACATTCTAAACATAAACATACAAATAAAGGGAAGATATTCGGTTGTGTGTCTGCTGACGACAACGACGTTGCATCAGTCGGTTGTGGCCATATTTGCAGCATTATTCTCTAGGCATTGCCAAATGGTCTTGGCCGCAGGACGATCCTCGCTGAGGGCATTTGTGCATAGATAGAACAGCTCCACGATGCAGTTGTAGTCGTCGCTAAGCTGAAAGGCAACGGGCAGCGGCGGCCGTGTTCCATACGCAGATTGTAGATTATTTAACGAGAAGTCCTCGCCTTCATCCTCGTCTTCCTCTTCATCTTGCTCTTCCTCTGTAGCTGAATCTTCTACCTCCTCCTCCTCCTCGTCTGGAATGTCGTCCTCTTCATGTTCCTCGCTCATCTCGGTGTCGTCATTCTGGACTTGAGCAGCAGCAGCAGTACCCACCTCGGCACTGGATTCGACATCGGAGTAATTCAGCAGCTTGCGCTGCAGCAGCTTTTCCTGATCGGGGGCCAGGTCATGGGAATTATCCAGATCCTCGCCTAGCGCTGCGTCCAGCTCTAGGGTATGTGGCGGCACCAAGGCCAGCGTTTCGTAGATAACCAGGCCAAAGCTAAAGATGTCAGCCTTGCTGTCAATGATCTCCACCTCGTCAATGACCTCGGGTGCGGACCAAAGGCTGGTTCCTAACAGAAACCACATAGATTTCCAATGAGCGAGACTCTCTTCCCACAAGATATACATATATCTGGCATTAAAACTTACCCACATAGTTGAGCTCGGGATTCTTGTGCATATTCACCTCGCCGTTCTCGTCCAGCGGCAGAGATACACCAAAGTCGCAGAGCTTACAGATCTCAAACTCGCCCTTGACCAGAACATTAAAGGACTTGAGGTCACCGTGCAGCAGGCGAGCCTCGTTGTGCAGGAAATCCAAGGCCAGGGCCACGTCCATGATCATTTTCATTGTGTTCTTCGGCGGCAATGGGCCCAGATCCTCATCGTGACGCTCCTCAAGAATGGAGCCCAGCGATGTGGTGCACAATTCCAGGGCCAATGTGTCCACGCCCTCGGCGGTGTTGACCACGCCACGGAATCCCACGATATTTGGATGCTGCAGCTTGCTGAAATGGGTGAGAAAAAAAGGTCAGAGCTTCGGAGATTATTTATGTTTCTAAGGGAACTTCAAGAGGGAAGGTTCACCCCATTCTGAGTGCAGTGTGCCTACAAAACAGCTTAAGCGTCCATTAGTTGGGTTTATTCTTTATTAATTAAAACTTCTCTTAACACTCTCTTCTAGTTGAAGGAAAACAGAATCTGTTCGTCCTCAGAATCCTTGTTGACCATCTTGTAGATTCAGGCTAGCGGAATTCCCAGTTGGGAATTATATCAACGCAAATGCGCAGATGCCCAAGAGTCACCCTGTTTTTTGTTCATAATATAACCCTTTCTTTAATCTTTTTCCAGTTTTTAGTGAAATATAAGATATTCATATTTACATATGCATATATTTGTAATCAATTTTAAACAGTCAAACAGTTTACAATTTAAACCAATCGAAAAGTCCCTCCTTTTTGGAAAGACACCGTAATATTTCAGAGTCCAAAGTGCTAACCATTACACACCCGGCTTCTTCTTGGCCAATGCCTTCTTGTTATTACGCTTACGGGGCTTATTTTGCTTGATTGGAAGTATGCTCCTTTCAGCGCGTAGACCCTTGAACCTGAGGGTCATCGCGTACATCGATGCTCCGGAACGTGTTAGAATACCAAGCTCGGTCTGGTAGTTCAAAGACTCTTGTACCACGTCCTCCAAGTTACTAACTGGCTTCGTGTAACGCAAGGAGCGTCTCACCTTCTCCAGAATGTCCTCGATATGGACGAAATCGGTTCTTGATGTTTGCAGCATATCAAGAGCTTTCAGAACGTGTCGATTTACTTTTTTCGGAACGGATGTCGCCATTTTGCCAAATATATAATACAACTTAATAAAATATTATGTTAACCAGAACGTATTTGGAAGAGGAAGGGATAATTTTTAGTAAATATTTAGGTTTTTGGAAAAATTGATAATTTAAGAAAATATTTCTATATATCAACGAACGATCCGACTGACGACTTGTGAGTTTTTGACGCAATATATTATGATGATGTATGACAGCCTTTCAGTTTATAGAAGAGACTGCTGGGATCTCCGACTCGTCCCATGTAAGCTTCGGATTTCGATGATTCCGACCGATAAGCCTACTGCCAACTGCTGCTTGCTTCATTGACAACCTCGTACACCAGGAGAAGGCTAAGAAGACGGCATCCAGGGGACAAAGAACGCGAGTCCTTCCCCAGTAATTGAATTGTCTTTTTTTTCCATTATAAGGATTTCCTTATTTCGTTTCTATTCTTTTTCCTGGTTATTATATTTCTTCTATGGCTAAACACTACTTTTAATAACCATTAAATTGGTTGATCAATGTATAAATAAAATATGTTAACTAACTGAAAACCCTAATATTTCAGTTTGACCTACAAACCGAGTCACCCTATGGCACACACACGCACATGCAGCATCAACACACCAACGCATAGCGGCACACTACCACCACACAGGACGCACACGCACATGCACACGCACACACCAACGGCCAGGCAAGCGCCTCCTGTGTGTTCCAACTGGAATATAGGCCACCGCCACCGACTGACATGGACTTACCGCAGGATCTCTGCCTCGTAGACGATCCGCTTGTTGAACAGCGGATCCTTCTTGATTCGCGTATTCTGCGTGATCCGCTTAACCGCCCAGGGCGAACGGATCTGGCCTTGGCGCGGCGAACGGTCCAGGCGATAAACGCTGACGCCGGTCCCGTGGCCCAGCAGTGTCTTTAGCATCGGCGACGGCGGAATGCGGATGGGTGTGCTGCTGTTCTGCACATTCTCCAGGTGCAGGTCGCGCAGCTTGCGGCGCGGCGTCTCCATTGTTCGTATTTAATTCAATTCAATTGCCGGAATTATGGTTGAAAGCGACGCGCAAAATGCCACAAAGTATTTAAAATACCACAAACGGTCACACTAGTTGAGTGTGCTCGCCACTGGATAGGCAGAAAAGCCCAAAATAGCGAACCCGCCGATAACGATAAGAAATATAATCAGGCCTAAATATAATAACAATTTAAAATAAAAAAACGTACAAGGTTGTAAATCGATTTTATCGTCGTCATTATTGACACGTTTTATACATATCTTGCTGTGCAGTTACCTTATACACTGAAAAGAAACCTGCTGCCCTTGTGCAGAAACCATAAAAGGCGGTCTAGATCTATTATAAATAAATATATGTACATTTTGACTTCAATATATTTATACAGATGTATAATATATACATAATATATTTCACCGATTTCTTATTCACAAACAAAAAAAGTATTATTAACTAAGGGTTAGGTTGAGAGCTACTCCTTAACCCGCTGCACCTCGCTGGAATCGAAGGGTATCTCCTCCACCTTGCTGAAGCCCTGGAAGCGAATAATTTTGCCGGTGCCCTCCACTTTGAGATGTTTGGCAAACTGCTGGGCTGGCGACTCGGCCAGATCCTGCTCCGACTTGTAGCCGTAGAACTTGGCCCAATCGTTGCGTCCGGTGTAGACCATGTAGCAGACGAGGCCGAATGCCTGCCAAGCCAAGACAGCGTAGCCGATGCTAAGGCGCCGCTTCCATAGCTCGGCACGGTGCTCCGGTATGGGGTTCGTGTTGCGACGCACCCAGCGGCGGAGCCATTTCATCTCGAACAGCGCCATGTCGACAGTCGGTACACAATTGTTATTTGTTTTTTTTTTAAAAGGTTATATAAAAAAAATGCCTGGCAAGGCGAGAGACAAACCGTAAACAAACGGAATGCGAACAGCTGATTGGTGAGGGCAGGGTTGCCAGACGAACGCAAGGCAACAGAACGGTTGCCTTAACCCTACGACAGGGCTGCGTCATTTTAGCTCATCTGTTGTGAGTTGTTTCTTTTTATTTAATTTATTAAATATATGTTAGTCACGCTTGTATATTATTTATTAATTTAAAAACATTACACATTTATAACTGTACATAAAATGTTTGATTTAGAATTTTAGTACTGATAAACTACATATGTACATACATACATATGTATATTACAATTTAATCATAGTTTTAGGAGCAGCCAAAGTAGTCTAATTGATTTTTTAACTTCTATTGTTATTTTTGTTTAACGAAATCACATTTTTTATAAGGAATTAATCCTCTAGCAATCTAAGATCTAGCCGATCTAGCCGACGATACACATAATATTTGTTATGTTATTAAATAAAAACTCATTTGGCAACGCAGTGCATCTTAAGCTTTTTATATGTCTACGAATAATAAAATAAATAAAATATTTAAGATACCTAAAGCTAACTTAACCCTTTGGAGCCATGGATTGAGTTTAGAACCAAACAGCCCCGTCGATGGGCTGGCAACCCTGGTCGCAACAACAACCGTGTCCACACTCAACGGTGCTTTGTAAGAACGGGCGATTGTTGTTGCTGCCTCTCCGCTCCGCCAGAAGATAATGAAACTCCGATCGGGGCAAACAAAGCCGCCAATCCAACGCTCGATTTGCGCCAATCCCAAGCGGAAGACCAGGAATCACAACATTAGGGCACAGCCAACTCCGAGCAGCATCCAACCGACGACAGTTGGCGAGGCAGCAGGACAGCAGGAGACGAGGCGAGGAGCAACGGAGACCGGATAGAACTTTCAGGAAATTACAAAAACACATTTCGCAGCGTAGATATTTTCCGGCCACAGCAGGGAGGCCAGGTCAGGAGACCGCCCAGAGGTCGTCGTCGTCGTCAGAGGGTGCTCTCCAGTCCGTAACCAAGTAAGTGCTGTTTTCCCTTCTACCCTCCCTTGTTTCATCGCTTTTTTTCGGGTGACACAACGGCACATTCGCAGTTGATCTGGGGACACTGGCAGCAAAAAATGCCCACCACCCAGCACTCGCCGCAGGGCCATCCTCTAGGCCACATCCAAGGACAGCCGCTGGAACAGTCCAAGGACGATAAGGAGGGCAACGAGGGCGAGGGCGTTGCGGGCAACAACATGCCCAATCTGTCGACACTGTCGCTGGATGAACTGAAGCAGCTGGACAGGGATCCGGAGTTCTTCGATGACTTCATCGAGGAGATGTCTGTGGTGCAGCACCTTAACGAGGAGCTCGACTCGATGATGAACCAGGTGGAGAGTATCTCGAGTGGGTATTGCAGGAGCAAGGTCGTTGAGTTCCTAATGCCAAATCCTTACTTTTAGGGGAGAACGAGAGCAAGGGCACGCATTTGGTGGAGCTGAAGCGGCGCCTCAGCGACGATTACACTGCCCTGAAGACGCTGGGCGAGAAGTGCGACCAGCTGAACAAGAAGTACTTGAAAAAGTCCGAGGAATATGCACCCCAGCACATAAGGGTGAGTGTGGGGAGCCCCTCTAAAGAAATTGCCATGTAATGCGAGGGGGAATGAGTCATGTCCCATCGTCCCCTTAATATTTGCTTAACATAATCGTTATCTATAAGAGGAAAACAAGAAAATAATAATAAATAACACCATTTTGCCCACAGGAACTCCTTCAGATTGCTGCCTCGAATGCCGATGCCGACTGTGATCGCCATGTGGAGCACTTTCTGAATGGAAAGATCGATGTGCAGACGTTCCTTAACACATACCATAGCTCCAAAAAGATCAGTCACGAGCGCAAGGCTAAGGAGGAGCGTCTGGGTACCCAGTTAAGTGCCCTGGAGCGGGCAGGGATCTAGGATGCCTAGCAATCAACATGCCCTTCAATGTTATCTCACCACACACCATCCGCCACGAGTCGCAATATAGTGTCTAAGCTGGATAATCCAGGAATCCAAGGAGAAGTCAAAGGAACAGCTAGGAGATGTGGCAGCAGCAGCAGCAGCAGCAATAGAAAGTGCTAGTTGTAGGCTATATTTAAATACTTGTAAATCGGTAGGAGGGCCAAGCGCCCAATGTATTGTCTTTTAATGCTAATTATACACCCTGGAGAGAGAGAGAGAGGAACGCCATTATGTTATGTCCCCCCAGGCTCCCAGTTCCAAAATTTCAAATTAAAAAAAGAAGAAAAATAATTAGAATTTTAGGCTATAAATGATTTGGTCTCTTATTTTGTATTACGGCCAGCCAAAGTCGTTCCATTTGTACTATTGTGTATTTATTTAATAATAAACATTTATGATTTATCACTGTGATTTATCTTCCCCTGTCCCTTTCCATGGTTTTGGTGATTTATTTTGTAAATACTTATATACAAACATATTTGTAAAATTGCTTTTAAGTTTTCAATGTATATTTTTGTTAATTTTTGTGTTTATTATAATTTAAATACGTTTTTTTTTAAATCAATAACATCCGAGAACCAAATGCCTATTTCCTTACTTTTTAAATATGTTATTTTATAGTTTTTATAAGTTTATTATACTAATAAATAATATTGTCAAATATTGCTTTCTAAATATGCATATTAATTAAACATTTAAAATAGAATTAAAAGTTAAACTGGCCTATTGGCGTTAGGATATTATCTAGTATTTTAGGTACTTTCTAGTATTTTTAGAGATCCCCTTTCTGACCATAAATTAACTTTTAGCTTGCCATTTCCCCGCTCCCCGCCAACGACTCTTGAATGGACACTGTGTGGGCCAACAGCAGCAGCTATAGCTGATAAACGCTGCTGCTCCTCCTCCTCCTCCACCGCCCTAGCAGCGGCTGTGCCCTTGCCCCTGTCCTTCACTTTGGACACATAATCTCTCTCCCTCTCTCGTGGGGGCGATAAGGCTGAGCCACTCACTCAGTTCGTCACCTTGCCAGCCGCCGGAGAAGTTCACTTGCAGTTGCAAACCAACAAAACACAGCGGGAATCATGGCTGAATCCATCGAGGTGCTAGTCTTTGGCTCGGCCATCATAGATTTCATATGGTGAGTGGTGTGGATTTGCATTCATCTCCATGCTCATCCCTACTCCATCCTTGTCGTTGCAGCTACACGCCACGCCTACCCAAGCCCGGAGAAACGCTCCACGGCACTAGCTTCCAGACCGGTTACGGCGGCAAGGGCGCCAACCAGTGTGTGGCCGCCGCCCGCCAAGGATCCCGCACTGCTCTGGTGGCCAAGCTGGGAGCGGATAGCTTTGGCGGTGATTACCTACGCCAGCTGGTCGCTGAAGGTGTCAATGTGGAGCACGTGCAGCAGCTGGACGGCCAGACGACGGGCGTGGCCCAAATAGCCGTATCCGCTGGCGGCGAGAACAACATTATTATCGTGGTGGGAGCCAATAATTCCCTCAGTTCCAGCGATGTGACCAAGGCCAAGTCGCTCTTCGAGGCGGCCAAGGTGCTGGTGTGCCAGCTGGAGACGCCCGTGCCGGCCACGGAGACCGCCCTCAGGGCCTTCCGCGGTGTTTCCATATTGAATGCAGCCCCGGCAATGGAGAATACGCCGCGGGTGCTGCTGCAGCTGGCCAGCATCTTCTGTGTGAACGAAACCGAGGCGGCGCTGATGACCGGAATGTCCAGCATTGACTCTGTAGAGTAAGTGACTCGCTATTAAGTAAGCCAAACTGGTCGTAATCCTGTTTCCCAACAGAGAAGCCAGAGACGCTGTTCGCAAGCTCATAGACATGGGTGCCAACACGGTGATCATCACTCTGGGCAAGCTGGGCGCCGTCCTGGGCGATTCCAAGATGTCCCTGAACTGCTACCAGCATGTGCCGGCACCCAAGGTGGCGCCGGAAAAGGTGGTGGACACCACAGGAGCCGGCGATGCCTTCATTGGGGCGCTGGCCCACAACATAGCTCGGCATCCGAAGGGTGCGCTCGCAGAGCATGTAGCCGCCGCCTGTGCGGTGGCCTCGCAATCTGTCCAGCTGCCAGGAACGCAGGCCAGCTTTCCGCGCGCCTAGTATGTACTTACACTTCTCCACCACCACCGACCGTTGAAAACCTTCGCCAGAGGCGGAGTACAATAAATCTCTCTCTGTGTGACGTACAATGCTCTATTTAATGGTAATCGTAAGTATAAAAAGAAGTGCTTTCCAACGGGCTACCCGAGCAATTTTGGTCCACAATAAGACGAAGACTGTCGGCGGCACATGGTGTTTGTTGTTGTTGTTGTTCTCTGTGTGTGTTTGGGGTGTAAAAATGCGGCATGATTCGTGATGATCCGTGATCCGAGGTGCTTGGATGGATGGCATGCATCACTTCTTGCCCGACTTCTTGATGCCACCACCCACGAGTGGTCCCTTCTTGGACGCATTCGCCTTGGCCGCCTCCATCGCCTTCTGTTGCTCCTTCTGCTTCTGCTTGAAGGCCACGTCGTCCTCGTCCATGTCCTTGGAGTCCTTCTTTGGCGCCTTCAGAGGCTTCTTCTTACCGCCCTCGCGTCCAGACATGATTCCTTGATATATAGGCTGCGGGGGAAATGCGAAAAATCAGCAAATATGCGGAAAATTCAACGCCCAGAGGAGAAGTCACGCACCTTTATCACACGTTTTCCTCGCAATCAGTGTGACCGCATCGATAACGATAAAAAACAAATACCATTTCGGTTTCAACAGAAAATACCAGTTATATAGCATTAATCGTATCAATTTATTCGCGTTTCTCTTCTCTGTTTATTTATAATTGAAATAGTCTTTGTAAAAAACAAAGCGGAATTGTTTTTAATTAATAGGTGACTTTGTCCTAATATCTCTTGAAAACAAATTGAAAAAAAGAAAAATACCAAATAAAAAAAGTATCGATAACCACACTGCTATTCAACAATGCGCGGCAAAACAAGCGGGAACTTTATACTGTGTTTACATTGGGGGCGCAACAGCTTAAGCGGCCAAAAGTCGCTTAAGCGACTTTTTTCC
>JAEIIU010046190.1:0-40686 GCA_018874675.1 Drosophila baimaii
TCTTCCTTTTCGGGTAACAGGCGCGCAGCAGCAGCAGAGCGACGACACGCTGATCTGTGCGCTGACGTCACTGAAAGGTTTGCATGCATGTTATAAAGCGTTGCATACTTTTGAGGTATACTAGAGCTTTCTGTTGTTGGCAACAACAAGATTCCCAACATTAACTTTTGGCAGTACAAATTAATGAAATATATGGTTTCATGCACCAGGCGCGCAGAAGGCAGCAGAAGGTCGATTAACATATTAAATAATATCGATGACGTCATCGCCAAGTCTTGTAAAAATAATTTTTGTTGTTGTAAAAATATGGTTGTTGTTGTAGGCAAGAACAAGATTCCCAACATTAACTTTTGGCAATACATATTAATATAATATATGGTTTCATGCACCAGGCGCGCAGAAGGCAGCAGAAGGTCGATTAACATATTTAATAACATCGATGACGTCGTCGCAAAGAGCTTCAGTGCAGCTCGAAAGTATGCAACGCTTTATAACATGGATGCAAAGCTTTCCGATGACGTCAGCTCACAGATTAGCGCGTCGTCGTTCTGCTGCTGCTGGTCGCCTGTTACCCAAAAGGGAAGAGTGAACAATTTCTTCAGCGATTTCATAAATTGTTGTTGTAAAATATTGTAAAAATAGTTGTTGTTTTTGTAAAACTGTAGTTGTTGTTGTAGGCACAACAAGAGTCACAACTTTAGCTTCTGGCAGTGCAAATTTATGAAATATATGTTTTCATGCACCAGGCGCGCAGGGAGTAGAAGAAGGCAGATTAACTCTGTGCTTATATTAAACATTTGATGACGTCACCGCAAACATCCGATTAACGATCTCCCCACTATCGCTTTACCGTGTTGCAGGCTGCCCAACCTTAACTATTGTGAATACTTTAGTACTGCCCAAAAGTATGCAATGCCGCTTTCAACGGTGGCTTACATATTCTTCACATTTACAGCTTAAGAGATTTATGATTCACTCTATATATTTTTAATATATTCCGAAGAGAGCTATGTTTACTGATATAGTTTTCTAATGATTCAGAATCCCGGGATCTTCTGATTTATAAAATATTTATATTTCAGCTCAAAAGGCGAATAGAAAAATGACGTTGCCACCTGTGGCATTTCAGTGTTGCAAGACGCCATCGAGCAATCGCTTTCGTGTTATCGATAACGCTTAGGCCACCCCTAGCCACGGCTGTTCGCGCGCTTTTCTCTATCAAACAGCGCGAAAAACATACTGTGGCAGTTGAATCCGGAGCAAGGAAAAATATCAGAGCAAGCACATTTAGAGCATCCATCCCAACGCTGAGCATGGACATAGACTTCGGCGCGGAGGCGGGGCACTCCTACCGCACGGTGCAGCTCTCCGCCAAAGAAGTGCTCGCCGCTGGCCGCCGTCAGCATTATTGCAACGTAAGTAGGCCACACTTGCACCCAATTGCACGCCAGCCCCCTCTCACCCAGCACCACCGATCCCCCCTCGTGTTTAATCCCCCCTGCAGATGATCGACCTGCTGGCCAGCAGCTGCAAGAGCTCCGGCCTCATGGCCACTTCATTCACTGACGACGAGCTGGTGGAGTTCTGGCTGGGCGACATCCTGCCGCTGATGTTCGACGCGGATCGCAAGATACAGGACTGCGCCGTGGCCGCGTTGGCCGAGGCGCTGGTGGCCCTCGACGTGTCCGCCATCCACTCGACCAGGTGCTGGCCCAACATCCGTAGCGAGTTCGTGAACAAGTACGCGGGCCTCATCGGCGAGATGCGCGACGCCAAGAACTCCAACTGGCACAAGATCTGGACGCTGCTGGTGCAGATCATGGACGAGGAGTTGCTGCGCGGCTGCGTGTACATCAACAAGTTCCTGGCCGTGGTGGAGCTGGGCTTCCGCAACCCGGACAATGGCATCCGCTCGGAGGCCTTCCTCTGCTGGCGCGTGCTCATCAAGATCTTCGCCGCCTACGATGAGTTGGCCTCCGGCAAGAGGCTCCGCCTGCTGCTCATCCCCCTGCGCACCTCGCAGTCGCGCTCCTCGCACGTGAGTGGCATCAAGCTGCGCGTCTGGTGGTACCTGCTCACGTGCCTGGACACCGAGCTGCACAAGTCCTTCGAGGGTGCGGTGGAGCACTTCCTGACCTTCACGTTTGGCGGCGGAGCGCGCAATCTGCCCGCGGGTCTGGCCCACAACTACCAGACGGCCCGCGAGCTGGCGCTGCCCTGCCTGGTGGCCCTGTGGGGCGTGGAGAAGAGCGAGCCGCTGCAGCGCCTGCTGAGGGAGCTACGCCTGGAGACCCTGGCCCAGCCGTCGGCTCTGATGAGCGCGGAGGCACTGCAGCAGCACTGGCGTCCCCTCCTGGCGGCCGCTGTCTCCGCCCTGAAGCTGCTCACCCAGCACGATGCCACCGAGGCGGAGCAGCTGTTGCTGCAGTTGCTCGTGCGGAATCTCTGCCTGGCCATGTTCCGCCTGGCCGTGGCGCCCTTCAACGTGGCCTGCTGCAGCGAGATCGAGCAGATTCTCCTCGCCGAAGACGCCTCGGGCGGCCGGGTGGTGCGTGCGCTCTTCAACACCATTGCCAGCGAGAACCTGGTGATGGAGCGTGTGTCCGGAAGCGACCAACTGGACGTGCTGGAGGCCTTCTGGAAATTAATCCTTAAGTCCAGGACAGAGGTCCCCGCGGCCATCCTGCAGCGGAGTATCTCGTGCATCTTTGCCGCCGATCGCATTGAGGCGGGCAACCAGAACGAGTTCCGGCTGCTGGGCTCCTTCGCCGAGCACGTGATGCAGGCCAACGAGGAGGAGGACTTCGAGGGCTTCGCAGTGAAGCTGCAGGTGTGGCGCCAGGTGTCGCAGGCCCTGAACAACTACCTGCGTGGCAATGCCCTGGAGTACCGCGTGGCGCACAATGCAGCGCTGTTGGAGACGTGGCTCATGTGGCCGCTCCAGACATTGGCCGCCTTTGCCGGCCGTCGGTCCAGCAACGTCTTCGATAGCTCCTTCTGCGAGCAGTGGAAGCAGCTCTTGAATGCGGGTCACAATGCCCCGGAAAGGAGGAGATTCGTGGTCGATCTGAAGACCACCCTTGAGGATCTGTTAAAAAGCAAGGACGAACCGCTCTTCGCCGAGCTCTTCGACGCTTACGTGGCCGCTGCCCTCAAGCTGGGCCTCTGCAAGGAGGCACCACTCTACAAGGATGTCTTTGGCCTGCTGCAGACCATCTTCCAGCATCCGTCCTCGCAGCAGATGCTCGAGGCCAGCCTGAATACGCTGCGCACCCTGGTGCTGGAGCTGCGCCAGAACGAGCTGATGGTGGTCTTCGATACCCTGAAGCCCACTCTCTCCGCCGGCGTCCAGTGCTGGACCAAGCAGAAGTGCGAGGGCAGCTTCCTCGAGGAGTGGAAGCGGGCCATTCAGGAGAAGTTCCGCAAGCTGCCCATGAAGAGCATGGCCAACCAGGTGAGGGACATATTCAAGGGCGCCGATCTCTTCGTCATTATCCCCTCAGTGTGGAGCCTGAAGCCCGAGAAGCTGACGGATCGCCAGAAGGAGCGCCTCGCCGAGAAGTCAGACATTCCGGCGCTTTACAACGACATGAGCCAGTCCCAGGACTCGTCCTCCATCAAGCCCTGGACGCCCAAGAAGGTGGTCATCGCCAGAAGCAAACAGGGTGAACTGGCCTTGACCGGCCAGGAGGAGGAGGCGGAGGCGGAGGTGGTGATCGATAGCACGCCCAGCGACGAGTCCGAGAAGGATCAGGTAACAGCCGAACCAGCTGCCGCTGTCATCACGCCCATCCGTAAGACGCCCGGCCGTAAGTCTCGCGCCCAAAAGGAGGAAGAGGCCAAGGCCAGGGCCAACACTCCCGCAGATGAATCGTCCATTCGACAGACGCGAAAGCGCGCGGCTCAGCAGGAAACGGAGCAGCCGGCACAGCCGCCACCGACCACGCCTGAACGGCAGCTCAGGTCGCCCAAGAAACTGCCACCACCACCACCGTCCTCTTCCACTCCGTCTGCAACAGGTAAGCGCAGCAGGTAGCCCGTGTGTACCTGATATCCTAATCCCCTGGCTTGTATCCCGCACAGCTGCCGGCAAGCAGACAACAAAGGCCGCCAAACCCACCCCCGTGGCGGTGAATGTGCAAAGCGAAGATCTCTTCCCGGAAGTCGAAACTGAAGCCGAGCCTGAACCGGTTAAGAAAACAGCACCGCCTGCTCCGGAGATTGAGCTAACGCCGCCGGATGTGCCCCTGGAGGCTGTGCCCTCAACGCAACTGCCCGAAGCTGGGCAAGCAGCCATGGCTGCCGTGGAGTCTTCGCCCAGGAAGACCAACCCCACGCGCCTGTGCAACTTGGTGAGTAAAAATGGGGGATCTTGGGACTAGTTAGGGGTCCAAATAACAATCTCTCATCTCCCCCACAGAGCTCCCCGCCGGATCGCAAGCAGACCAACAACTCCTCGAGTCCCACGCTGCGGCCCAAGCCCACCGGCCACCTGACGGGCCGCGGGGCCCAGCTCATAAACATGATTCGCAACAAGAAGCTGGACACTGCCGCCGGATCGCCTTACGCTGCCATGTCGTCGCGTTCATCGCAGCACCAGGGCACCCCTGCTCGTGCCCTCGACCGGGCCGAGCAGGTGTCCACGCCCACCCACGAGCTAAACGAGCTGACGGGCACCGACTACACATCCACACCGATTCAGGCCCCGCCGCCCTCGGATCTGCTGGTGTTCTCCAAGCGGTTACCCTCGCCCTCGGCCAGTCCCTCGGTGAGCATCCTGAAGCGGAAGCTGCGCTGCGAGAGCCTGGACGACGTGACCTTGGACTCGCCGGCCATGAAACGCAAGCGGGTGAGCTTCCACGATCCGCCCGTGTCCGTGACCAAGGAGTATCTGCGCGACACCGAGGAGACGCGCAGCAGCAGCAGCCTGAAGCCCAAGCGCTGTCTGCTGATGGAGAAGGTGGCCCAGACCAGCGAGGCGCGGCAGGCGCTGAGGAGGCGGGGCCGCCTGGACAGCATCATTGAGATCGAGCGCTTTGCCAGCGAACAGACGGCCAGGACGGCGACGACGGACAAAGCACTGGACAAGTCCTCGGGCGAAGCTCCCGAAGAGGACGCCTTCACCAGCCTGAAATGGAACGACACAACGGCCACGCACAACACAAGCCACGCCGTGGAGCATGCGAAGCACATGGAGGTGGAGCCCGCGGCGGCGGAGCCGGTTGTCCAGAATCTGGCCCTCATGGATCCGGAGGCTGCCCTCGATCTGGTGGTGGGGCAACTGCCGCTGGAGTCCGTGCTGCAGCGCTACTTTGACCAGGCCGAACTCAAGAGCGCCGGCACTTTGACCAAGTTCCTGTCCGCCCAGATGGCGGCCAACGACAAGCTAAAGACGAACGTGCTGGAGACGCTGTCGGAGAATCACTCCAAGGACTTCCTGGACCATGCCGTGCGTGAGAATCTCTCGTCGGTGGTGTGCGACCGCCTCAACCCCAACTCCGTGCTGGACTATGTGTGCGCCAAGTCCAAGATTAGCCAGAGCTGCCGCAGCGGACTGCTGGCCCAGGTGCCCGAGATCCTCAAGAGCGGCCCTCGCTCCGAGATCGAGCGCCTGGCCTTTGTGCAGCAGCTCCTGCTGCAGTGCAGCCCCGGCGACGACCAGCTGCTCGATCTCATTGATCTCCTGATGCATGCCCGTCGCGAGCGCAACAGCAGCTCCACCTCGCTGGCCAAGGGCAGTGGCAGCCTGCTGGCTTCCCTGCCGAGCGGCGCTGACAACGTGGCCGAGACGGCGGCGGACTCCTCCTCCAATCTGTGAGTGGGAGTGTTGAAATATCAGACAAACGGCCATTGTCCCTGCCAAAGGGACAGGAATTCAAGTGTATCTGCTTAGTATTAGTTAGGTTTTAGTTGCATTATTTTTACATATATACAAGATATACGTATGCCCGTTGGTGTATTATGTTTCGGCTGCAAAGATTTGCTTCATTTTATAATAAATTTCAATTATAATATAATTATTAGTAATTTAATTGAAGGGAATTCAATTGGGGGGGAATCAGGAAAGTACTCTCTACTTTAGGACCTAATATTAAGCATTAATCATAGATTTCATCGTTATGAAACGCACCTTTTCCCGCCTAATCGATTGACATTAAACTCTGGAGAATCTTATCATCTTTAATGCCTGTTTGTGTCACTTTGTGATTCCGGCTACGCCCATGATGACGACGACGACGAGTCGCCAGTAGCTGGAGCTCTTGTGAACAGACAGATAAACAATTACTACGATTAGCAACTAATTAATGATCACTAATCAGCGAAGAGCTCAATGAACTAGTGAGTATGATAAGATATTTCCTATACGCCAGCATGATGGTGCTATAAAATAGCCTATATCCCAAAGATAAAATAAAACAAAATACAGAATGGATACAAACATATTCCCCATAGAGCATCTTAAGGTTCCCTCTACCTTGGTATTTTGGGGGTCAAGCTGTTCCACCTTCAGTGGAGGGCATGCCGGCAGTTAACCAGTTGCCGGTCCCAACACTATCTGGCTGATTGGACGCCGCTCTGGTCTGGTCGCGGCAAAGTCAAATCACCCCGCGCCGTTCGTCGCCGCGTCCACTGATAATGTTCACGTGCTAGCAAACAACGCGTCGTCGGCGACATCGGCAGATAGAGATACGGGACCAGCGACGACGATGTTGGCTACAGAGAGCAAAAATATGGACCTGAAATGGAGGTTACTTTGATTGTTATATTACAATTAAAGTAATATAATTTAAGCCTTTAGGTTGAGATGTGAAAAACTTAATTAAAATACGTACTTATCATCTTTCATAAAGAAAGAGAGGAATATTTAGTGGCTTTAAATAGGAGTTACTTTGATCGTTATATTAGAAATAAATTAATATGATAAACGATATTAAATTGATATGAAAGAATATGATTTTGATCCTTAAATAAAATATGTAAGTGATCTTTTATAATATAAATTTAGCGACGAGTATGATGGCTATAGAGGAGAAAATATGGTTCTGAGTCCGAGGTAACTTTAGTCTTTTTATTAAAAATAAAGCAATATGATTAACACAATTAAATTGATATGAAATATATATTTTTGAGACTCAAATATGTATAATATTTATTTACTTTACTTTCTTAATATTCAAATTAAACCAATATGATAATCAATTTGAACTTAATAAGAAAGAATATATTTTTGAGAATCGAAAATTTATTATTTAATTTTCTATAATATCAATTTAACGGCAACGATCTTGGCTAGAAAAGAAAAACTATGGTCTTGAAATTCTTTGAACTTCATATCAAATTTGAACCAATATGTTACAAATTATGAATTTTATCAAAAAAATATAGAATATAATATTTATTTGATTTTTTATAACATAAATAAAGGAATTTTCCATTAATTAAGCTCAAAACCACGTTTTGTATGATAAAATAGACTTTGTAATATTTAACTTTGAGTTTATTGAAGTTCCAGAAGATCTTTTTATGATCAAAAATTAACAAATTAATATTTATTTGTTTCTTTTTATAATATCTAAAGGAGTATTCCCCATAAGTTAGGGTCGTAATAATATTCGTAAGATCAAATAGACTCTTAAAAATTTAATTTTAAGTTGATGGAAGGGTTAGAAGATCTTTTTCCGATCCAAATTAACTATGATCATATCTGCCAGGTCTTTTCTCAATTTGTTTTTTCTGTGTACACATTTTTTAACAAATATGTATGTATGGGAGGGGTGGTATATGTATTTCCCAAAGGTACATATGTCTCCGTCTCCGTCGCCGCTGGCAGTTGTGCAAGCAATATGCCGGCGTGGGCGGAGAGAGAGCGCCTCTGCACGCCGCTGCTGCGTGGTTGAGTCTCCGTCTCCGTGTTCGTATCCGTGTCCGTGTCCGCCGGACACTTCTTGGATACTTTGTATCAGTTACAGGCGGCGTGATAAGTGCGCTTTCGGCACAATTAGCTAGACGTTGTTTCTTTTTTTTTTTTGGGGAATGCCAAGGTCGTTTGTAGGTCCGCTGTTCCGCTACCAAGCGGCGGATCTCGCCGCTTGGCATATAAATAGCCATGGAAAGTTCTTGCTCGAGTTGCGCAAGTGAAACTGACCTACCTAACCCACCCAGATCTCGTGTGCGCCGTGACGTATCCGTCGCCACTTGAGTCTCCTGCTCCGTCTGCTCTCTGTCTCGCCAGCTGATCTTTGGGCCTCCACAGACATATCTATATGTACATATATATTTGTAGCTTCCTCTGCCGGTTGGACTTTCGCATCCATGATTCATTCATAAACTAACCATGGCGGCGTCATTTCGGGTTCCGCGTCCCTCGAAATGCGTAAAACACTTGTGAAATGTCGCTCTTATCAGCCGGAGTGCTCCGTTCCCGATTCGATTTGGGTGGAAATTCACGGAAGAGCCACAGCCTTGCTGGCCAGTGTTGTTGCTTTATCAGCCCGCGCCACATAATTGAATAATATGGCGTGCGGAGAGCGCGAAATAATAAAAATATCAGATACGCGGCCCGTCCGCCGCCAGTTACAGAATAAATTCGCTCGGGACACAACGTGGGCGCATCTCGCAGGTGCCAAATCCGAGGTAGAATCAAGAGAAAGAGAGGGAGAGACGGGATATATACACTGTGAGATCTTCTCTCGGCGGGTTTTCTAAAGAATTATATACAAAGATAGATGCTGGTGTCGGTCGGGTTGTTTTTTTTTTGGCGAATCTCTTGATATAATCGTCGGTGGCGCAAAATAATTAAAGATCTGTTTGTTTCGGTATCACTTTTCGCATATGTTGTTGGAATATATTCTCCGAATTAATGTGATATAATGTGATTTTGACTCAACATTCTTGAGCTAGTTTCTATAATACATATATTATAAATAATATATGTTTATAATACATATATATTTAAAATAATAAAATATAATATAATTATATAGTTAATAAAATTAAAATGTTCTACAATAATAGGTGAAAAAGGAATATTTTAAACTGTTTTAATAATAAAACATATTCCCTAAAAAACACTGATAAAACACCTAAAAGTGAAAGACATTCCCGCTTTCTTAAGAAAACCTAAGTTGTACCTCTTACAAAAAGAGGTTACTATTACAAAATGTTAATAATAATGCTAGAAAGTGATGAAAACTCGTATAAATACTTAAATAAAATAGAACAGATATGTTGTGAAACGAAACTAACGGGCAAAAGTTAAAGTTTTCTTAAATACATCCTGAAAACAAGGATATTTAAGATCCGAGCTCGTCCGACAGAAGCTTCGGCAATCTTCGTGTAAAAACCGAATGACGCGAGGCCCACAGGGGCTTTACTTGAGCATCCCTGCTTTCGATTTTCTAAGAGATATATTAAATCAAAGCTAAAGGATAGTTAGAAGACATGTTAGCTGTGAGATATGGCTAGAAATTAATTACAAGCGATCTCGTTGGCACCCCTGACAGATGTAAAATGGCCTGCAGCACGAGTATCTGGCGGATACCTTGTCTGCTGCCAATTTGCTAATTTGCCGGGGGCTCGGGGGGCGTGGCACTACGTAGAACAGCTGATTCCGCCGAGGCACGAGCTGCAGCAAAAGTTTTTGCCGAGCGGACAAAAAAAAGCTGCAACCCAGTGCAGTTTTCGCAGAGCGACGGTGACTGGCGAATCAAACGGACAGAGCAAGCGGAGGAGTCTCGCTTCCAGTTCTCAGTTCTCAGTTCCAGGCAGCAGCAACGGATAAGGAATCAGCCCCAAGCCCGCAATCCAGAGCAGTAGGTGAGCCCAATAGGCGATACGCCCTGGCCGAGTGTGGATGCGAGCGAACGAGGAAGACCAGAACGACGGCGGCGGAAAAGTGACTCAAACTCTGATGTAATCATTTTCACATGCTGTTACGCCCGCCGCTACAAAACGTTCCGTTCCGTTCGCATTCACATTCGCATTGTCAGTCGTCGGATCGACGGAAATCGTGCGTTTTCGTTTCGGATTCGGATTCGGAATCAGTCTGTTGCTGAAGCACTCGCGGCCTGGAAGCCAAAAGGTAAACACACACTCGGTGACGATGCCAAAACTGGATTGAAGTGGCTTGGATCTATCGCCACAGAGTGCAGCTGGAGCCTGGAGCAGAGCGGACTTGCAGGGGTCTTCACCATGACCAGCCGCATCCCAAACTTCCATCTCATCTCATACTGACAACTGGCGGTATTGATTTAACACACTTTCGATGGGGGGTTCCGCCAAACCCGCCGGGATGGATGGGGGATGGATGGGAATGTGGAGAGTGCTCCGCCGCCCTTCCAATGAGAGGCAGAGCTTCGGCTCTGTCTGCCCCAAAGCTTCGTGCAAAAGCTTCCAGTCAGCTGTGAACGAGCGGAAGAGAGTGAATAGTGCAAACTTCATGAGGAATTTAATGAGCTCTCAGTTCTCTGAGAGAGTCTCCCTCCCTCTCTCTCTCTCTCTCTGCCATTATGGTTTGTGTTTAGGCCAGATTTATGGTGTTTTGTGATATCATCAAATTCCAATTGAAACGGAGAGATATAGTTAAAACAAGTTTAAGGCGCCAGCACAGTACTTATTTGGATGTGAACCGGGAATAGTGATTAAATAAACATTGTACATTGTACATTAGAAACAAGACATTATTTTGCGGTGTTTACAGAAGGAATATACAGTGTTTTCTTGTTAATAATATAACAATTGAGTGGCAGATGCAGTACAGCTAATAAAATCAAAATAATACAAGAGTTACAGATGCTGTAAAATTTACTATTTAAAATCCAAGACTTGTAAGCTTTAAAACCACGAAATATCCAAAGGTTAGAGTACTGAAAGAGTGTTTTGTTTATAAACGAAAACAGAGGAAACCTTCAGATTTTCTTTTCTATATTACTCCTAAATAATATTTATTAAGAGTTATATTATATTGTATCTTGTAAATAATAAGTAATATTTATCAAGAGTTCTAATAAACATTAATTACTAGATATGATAAGGACATTTCTAAGGTTTATTAGCTTAATGTCTTTCAAGTTCTATTCAGAATAACTGAGATAGAGACCTACAGAAAGTAACCTTCTTTTGTTGCCTACTCAGAAGCTATTTAAATATATGTATGTAATTAATTATATTGTAATATTTTATTTTATCATTATTTGGTTTACACATAAATATATTTAATAACTAACTTCTAAACTCATTTTATTTTCCAGCACAATCAAACCCTCGATCGTTTCAATAGTTTCGTGAGAGATCCCCGAGATGACCTCGCGAATGTTCAAGTTCGGCGTGACAGCCGCCAGTGCCTGTGTGGGTTCCGTGCTGGCCTCCTATACCCTGGACCGCTGGAACTCTCCCCATGTGGTTTGTACCCCCGCTCTCTATCTCTCCTGTTCCATCACATATTCTAACCTCGCCCCGCTATCTCTCCAACAAACAGGTGAATAATTCCCAGCAGCGTCCACCGAAGAGGAAGCGCACTTTGCCCCCGCGAGCGGATCAGATCAAGTCCCTGATGAGCGGCGATGAGTTCGATGTGCTGATCATTGGTGGCGGTGCCACTGGAGCGGGTTGTGCCCTCGACTCGGTGACCAGGGGTGAGTTGGAGCAGATACACCCAGCTTGTCCCCTTACTCATGATATTTTCTGGATACTATTTAGGCCTGAAGACCGCCTTGGTGGAGCTGGATGACTTTGCAAGCGGCACCTCATCGCGCTCCACCAAGCTCATCCATGGCGGCGTGCGTTATCTGCAGAAGGCCATCCTGGGCGTAAGTTCCAAGATCTCCCAGCTAGGGCTTCATCCATTGTAGAGTGCTAATCTGTCATCTGTCCCCTCAGCTAGACCTTGAGCAGTACCGCATGGTGAAGGAGGCGCTGCAGGAGCGAGCCACCATGCTCGAGTCCGCGCCCCACTTGACCCATCCACTGCCCATCATGCTGCCAGTCTACACGTAAATCTGCTTAGTGCTCCTCCTGTGACTCCTTGACTGATACCAATCCCTCTTTCCTAGGTGGTGGCAGGTGCCCTACTATTGGGTGGGCATCAAGGCCTACGATCTGGTGGCCGGCGATCGCAACGTTAAGAGCTCGTACTATCTGTCCAAGAAGGACGCCCTCGAGCTGTTCCCCATGCTCAAGAAGGACAAGCTGTGCGGCGCCATTGTCTACTACGATGGCCAGCAGGATGATGCCAGGATGTGTCTGGCGGTGGCCTTGACAGCCGCCCGCCACGGCGCCACCGTGTGCAATCATGTGGAGGTCAAGGAGCTACTCAAGAAGGACGACGGCACCGGCAAGCAGGTGCTGTGCGGAGCCAAGGTCAAGGACCATATCTCCGGCAAGGAGTTCACCGTGAAGGCCAAGTGCATTGTGAATGCCGCCGGACCCTTCACGGACTCCATTCGCAAGATGGACAACCCGACGGTAAAGAGCATCTGCTGCCCCAGCTCGGGCGTCCATATCGTGCTGCCGGGCTACTACAGCCCCGACCAGATGGGTCTGCTGGATCCCTCCACCTCCGACGGACGCGTCATCTTCTTCCTGCCCTGGCAGCGTCAGACCATCGCCGGCACCACCGACCTGCCCTGCGAGATCACCCACACCCCCACGCCCACCGAGGACGAGATCCAGTTCATCCTCAGCGAGATCAAGAACTATCTGAATGCGGACGTGGAGGTGCGCCGCGGCGACGTGCTCTCCGCCTGGAGCGGCATCCGCCCGCTGGTGTCGGACCCCAACAAGGACGACACCCAGTCCCTGGCCCGCAACCACATCGTCCACGTGAGCCCCTCCAATCTCATCACCATCGCCGGCGGCAAGTGGACCACCTACCGTGCGATGGCCGAGCACACCATCGATGCGGCCATTAAGGGTGAGTCTGAGATCCTAGAATCCCCAATCTCCGTAGGCTTAATCCTCATCTAATCCCCCACCACCGACAGCCTGCAACCTGAAGCCTGAGCGGGCCGAGGCTGTGACCTCCTTCCTGAAGATCGAGGGCGGCCAGGGCTGGACCCCGACCATGTACATCCGCCTGGTGCAGGACTTCGGACTCGAGTGCGAGGTGGCCCAGCATCTGGCCAAGTCGTACGGCGACCGCGCCTTTGCCGTGTCCAAGATGGCCTCGCTGACCGGCAAGCGTTGGCCCATCATCGGCAACCGCATCCATCCCGAGTTCCCCTACATCGACGCCGAGATCCGTTACGGAGTGCGCGAGTATGCCTGCACCGCCGTGGACATGATTGCCCGCCGGCTGCGTCTGGCCTTCCTCAATGTGCAGGCCGCCCAGGAGGCCCTGCCCGTCATTGTGGACATCATGGGCGAGGAGCTGCAGTGGTCCAAGGACGAGAAAGAGCGCCAGATCAAGGCGGCCACCGAGTTCCTGGCCAACGAGATGGGTCACACCGTCAACCGCACCTCCAAGGAGCGCATACCCATCAAGCTGTCCAAGGAGGAGATCCAGACATACATCAAGCGCTTCCAGCTGATTGACAAGGACAAGAAGGGCTATGTCTCCATCAATGATATCCGTCGGGCCCTCAAGACCTTCGGCGAGGCCGATGTCTCCGGCGAGCAGCTGCACGAAATTCTGCGCGAGATCGACACCAACATGAACGGCCAGGTGGAGCTGGACGAGTACCTTCAGGTGGGTCTTTATATTCCAAGTAAAATCTTTAGGTATTATATTTTATAAAATTCCACATATTAAAATATATTCCAGATGATGTCCGCCATCAAGACGGGCGACGTGGCCTACTCCCGATTCGCCCGCATGGCCGAGCTGGAGGAGCAGAAGCACGAGGCGGCCAACCTGAAGACAAAGATCAGCGTGGACCGATCCGGAGGCGGCCTGTAAAGGGGGACGAGCGACTTAATAACGACACAACCACATCACGCGGCCATTTGAGGCGAGGACTAGGCTTAAGATCGAATGGTTAGGATCAAACATATTTACACTTTTTGCTGTTAATAAAACTCTTTCAACTCACCCAGGTGTTCACGTGTCCTAGTTAGGCAATGAGGCAGCTGGACTCCTCTTTTTTGGCACTGGTCTCTGGCTGTGGCTGGGGGCCACCATTTGGGTTAGGAGTGGCTGGCTTGGGGCCACCATTCGGGTTAGGATTGGCCTTTGGCTGTGGCTGGGAGTTCGGCTTGACCTTTGTAGCATTGCCATTGGGAGTGGGAGTGGGTGTGGGCTTAGCTTCAGGCTGTGCCTTTTTGGCCACCACTGGTGGATTGGCTTTCGGTGGGTTTGGCTGGACTACCTTGGCAGCCTTTTGTTGGTTTTGATTGGGATTTGGTTGGGCAGTTGTGGCGGTTTGTACTTTTCCGCCCTTCTGCTCATTCGGTTTTGGATTTGGTTTGACCTGGACGGGCTCCGCCTTTACCTTGGCTTTCCCTTCAGCCGGGGCCCCTCCATTCTTCTTCTGTGCGCTGGGGTTTGGAGTTGGTTTGACCACAGGAGGAGTCTTCTCTTTAGCCGGAGTAACCTCCACCTTCACCTTGGGTTTCGCTCCAGTCTGCGCCTCTCCATTCTTTTTCTGTTCATTGGGTTTTGGATTTGGTTTGACTACAGGTGGAGTCTTCTCCTTAACCGGAGCTGACTTGGTATCGGTCTTGCTGCCCTGTCCATTGACTGGCTTGTTTTCCAGCCCCTTGCCCTTGTCGCCGTTACCTTCAGGGAAAGTTAGGTTATTAAAGTTTCGACTTTGCTCTATATTTTGTGGCATTACTAAAGGAGTTCTGCACGCGGTTCTTGATGTCCTCGGTGAGATTGCCATCACCCCGTCGGAAGGTGCACTGGGCCCCAATCACGCTGTTGAACAAGTCCGCCCGCTGGTTGCTGTTCAGGTCGGCGATCATATCCAGCCTGGGATCCCAGAAGAAGGGCAGCTTGCCCTTGCCCTTGGCCGAGGACAGGTTCAGGACGTCGGCCAGCTTGGACAGCATCTGGAGGGATTTCATTATAAACAAGATACAAGATACGTAGTACTCTCTCCGCACGCACCTCGATCAGTAGCTCGCTGACGGGCTTCTGCCAGTAGCTGATATCCTGCCGGGTCACCTCCCAGAGGAAGATCGTCTTGATGTAGTAGCTCTTCAGATTGCTCATGTTGCTCTTGGTGTTGCGGTGCTGCTTCAGCAGCCGGATGGCATTCTTCAGGTTGTTCTTCCCGTAGAGCAGCTGCTTCTCGGCCTCGTAGTAGGAGGCCCGGAAGGAGGCGTTCCCAGGCTGGGGAGGCTTCATAGGCTTGGGTATGGCGTCCCAGTAGGCAGTCTGGCCAAAGTGCTGCCTCTGCTCCGGGGCCAGGACGTTCTGGGCGGGCGCCAGCTTGATGGCTGGGACAAAGTCCACAGAGTACTCGTAGCGCCCCTTCACCTCGATCGTGTGGGCGGGGCCGCAGCGCTTGTACTTGAGCGGCGAGACCACGCCGTTCACCTCGATCTGGTTGCCCATCTTGGTGAGGACCTGGCTCATCAGTCCCTGCAGCTGGCTCTGAAGCTTATCCTCCAGCAGCTGCTGCTTGTTGTTGACGATCTTCTGCAGCAGCTGGAAAACCGTCCTGTTTTGCTCCTGATTCACGAGGATCTGCATCACCTTGGACATGTCCAGGATCACGTTGCCTGTCGAACACAGCGAAGTTGGAAGGCAGAACGAAGAATAGCGAATAATTACTTGCCTGGCTTGCGGGGATCGGCTGTGACAAGTATCTTGTCATTCTCGGGAAACTGCAGATGAATCACCAAATCAAACTCATCCGGCATGGCGACCTTCAGGTTGTCGCCATAACTTCCTGCAAGGGAAGACCTCTTTTATTGTCATGCTACCAGTTAATAGATTAACAAGCAAGCCCTTAAGTGAATCCATCAGATATCTTATCGAACAAGAAGTAGTGCATTATTTTTTCCTGGAAAATGCCAAACCCACCTTGACCATCAGCATTTTGTTAGCTACTTACAAGTTCTGATAGGAAATATGATATTTCGTTTGATTTATGGATTTAAAAACCTAATATTAAGTTCTAGCTTAGATAATTTAAATTAGAAAACGAATGTGCAAATATTTATAAGAAACAAAACTTCGATTTCGGCTTGGAATGTATATCATTATACCCTTGCAGGGTTTCATAGTTTTGCCACGATGTTTGCAACGCAGTGAAGGAGTTATCTCCGACCCCATAAAGTATACATATATTCTTAATCAGCATCACCAGCCGAGTCGATCTAGCCATGTCCGTCTGTCTGTCTGTCAGTTTATATGAAAACTAGTCTCTCATTTTTTGAGCTATCAGGCTATAAGTTTCAGCATAGTCTTATATATTTTGCAAGCACTGTATATGTTGAAACGGACTACTATATCCTATAGCTATATAGAAAAATTTGCATATTTCTTAAGATATTTGAATTTCATTTGTGCCCCTATAATATCATTATAGCCACCTCATAGAAATTTCATTGAAATCGGACCAATATATCATATAGCTGACATAGGAAAGATCTGTCTAAAATCATATTTTACATATGAATTTTACATTTTACATACATTTTACATTAAATATGTTCTTTTTAAACAATAAGAGCACTTTGTTAAAATGTTCATTAAAATCAACCAACTATATCTAATAGCTACCTTATAAACATATATGGGAAACAGGGTGTTTCGTTTCATTTATTTTCTTAGTATCAAAATCTTGTTTAATAAGTAACAAAATGCAAGGGTATATGAACTTCGGCTCAACCCGAAATTAGGTTTTCTTACTTGTTATATATGGACTTAAATTAAAAACCTCATATTACGTTATAGCTTAGATATTTGGAATTAAAAATTGAATGTGCAAATCTTTATAAGACACTAAAACTAAAAAAGAACAAAATGCAGCGCTCGACAGTTTGGGTTTCATTAACAATATTGTATTGACATTCTCAAGTACATAAACAAGTTTCCCCACTCGAGCTCTTCTTTCTTTTTGGTTTCTTCTCAAATAACTCAGCCGGCACTTCAGTTCTGAAAATCGGAACAAATTCGGTCCTTATATAAATAAACAAAAAAAACCTAGGATTAAGGAGAACCTAATATGCTTTTTCTGGGATTTCCAATCAGGCCTTGTTCTAACGCAGTTGTCCGAACCATTACAGTCACATCTAAACATTGCATTTGTTTACTTTACTGACCTTTTCTAAATTAAAATCTAAGAATCTTGTTTCTTATAATTTGGCGAGATTCTTAACTAAATTGCTTACATATATCAGCAGTTAACACTAGTAACTGAAAAAGAACAGAAAAAAAAAACGAATAATTTAGGGCTACAAACTGCAAATAACAAAGATTCTAGATGGTTCTCTCTTCTGTACTCTATCTTTTAGCTCACAAGTACACGTGCCATAACTTTTTATTCGTTTATATTAGGTACAGCCCCTCGGTATCTGATCTATTGCATATTTAAGTAATTTTTAACTTTCTTTTATAGATTTCTTTTAGTGAAAAAACTGCCTTGCCCAGAGTTTGCTATGTAGTACCTTCGAGAACACCAAGGGTATACAACTTTCGGCACTCGCGAATCTAAGCTTTCGCTGAAAGTATCATTTTTAGCAAAATTATTTAAACTACACTGCTTATCAGCACCGGAAAATAGCGAAGATAAAGCCGGGTTGTAAATTGAATACATTCTATTTGTCGGATTTCCGCCTCTGACTTGGTTAAGTGCGACTCGGGTGCATTCCGGTTGCACTTTCTCGTTTCGGGACACCACACACTCCCAGCCGCGGATACACACTTGAAATGGCGAACGCATGGACAAGCTACTTACCTCCCAGTGTGTATCCGTTGACCAGTTTCCCCAGAGTCTCGTGGCCCTTCCACTGGCTGTAGATCTCCTTGCGCAGGGCGTCATAGTGGGCGGTGTACTCCGGCCGGTGTTCGTTGAAGTTAATATACTTGGAGTTCGCGTGGTTGAGGCTGTTCTCTAGATTTGCCATTTCGCTGCTCGGATCGCTACCGTCTCCAATCGCCGCCGAAAGCTATCTGAACCATCAATTGAGCTGAGGCGAGAGTGGAAACCTTCTATGTTTGTTCGCTCTCCGACGAGGCGCTCTCAGCTCTCCGGATGGCCAGCTGATTGGGTATCGGCGCAAGCGAATTCGCCGCTATTGCAAACGTAAAGATACAGATACAGATTACTGGGAAGTCGTAAAAATAAGTCCTTATGAATTGGCAAAGCAATTAAAGTAGGGAAAAATAATAAAATATTACACATAAATTAAAAATAATAGAGGATTACAATAGAAGTAAAGTAACTAAATGAAGAATGAAAATAATAATGGAAAAAAGGATCCAAGCTGTTAAGATTTGTTATATTATAATGTATAATTACAGTCAGTTATATAAACTGAAAATATATCTCAGGATCCGAGAAGATCCACAATTCTTTTACAGTGTATATCCAAAAATAAGAAATGTATGAAAAAACAAGTAAAAAAAGCTAACTTCGGGCGGAGCCGAAGTTGATATACCCTTGCAGGTAATTTGTTACTTATTAAACAAGATTTTGATACTAAGATCATAAATTACAAGAAACACCCTGTTTTGCATATTTGTTTATATGGTAGCTATCAGATATAGCTGGCTGATTTTAATGAACATTTTAACAAAGTGCTCTCATTGTTTAAAAAGAGCATATACAATGTAAAATTGATGTAAAATGTAAAATGCATTTGTAAAATATATGAATTTAGACCGATCTTTCCTATGGCAGCTATATGATAAATATATTATATTTCAATGAAATTTCTAGGATGTAGCTAGCTGCTTTCAAATTATATAATACTATCTTGAAAGTTTCAGCCCGATAGCTCAAAAACTGAGAGACTAGTTTGCATATAAACCGACAGACAGACGGACATGGCTAGATCGACTTGGCTGGTGATGCTGATGGGGTCGAAGATGACTTTCTCACTGCGTTGCAAACATCATGGCAAAATTATAATACCCTCCGCAAGGGTAAAACAACCTCTTAACGGCCAAAGGATAAACAAATCTTCAAAAAATGTTTACTTCTTCCCTTCTGGGAACCATACGGTGGTCAGCACAAACTGGGAAATCGGTCTTAGGGATTCCCCCATATTCCGAGAGGTTCCGGGTAACTCCCACAAAGAAATAAAACATCCGGCTTTTTAAAATGCAATTTCAAGAATATTTTATTGATCGGTATTTTAAATTTAAGTGGTATTCATATTGATTTTCCATTAGCGCGTCGCATTTGCAATTTGCAGAATTGAGGGAACAATCTTAATGCATTGATCCGTAAATTGAGTGTTATTACATTTGCTCCTCGCCGCGTTCTGACATTGGTTTATTCTTTTATTTATGCACGTGTATAAATACTATAGGGAGTTGCAAAAATATTTTACAATAACAATAAAAAGTACGATCGATAGTTGGTACGTTGGATAATTGATAGATAAATAGAGTAACAAAGGCGTAGGCCAATAAAGCATGGAGCTCTTCGAAAATCTTGGTATCGGTCGGGGGAGGAGGGACTGGACTGTGTGTGTGTGTGAGTGTGTGGATTTTTGGAGGGTCCTCTTCTGGAGAGAGAGAATACCCTTGGGTGATTGAAACCACTTGCAGCTTGTTGGGGTTCAGATGGAAGAGGGGTCTCTGAAGGAGGTCTTAGCCTGTCCCGGATCTGTTCTCGGAGGATCGCTCCCCTTCGATTATCTACAGATACTTCTGCGGCTGCGCGGGTTCTCATTCATCGATCCTGTGTGTGTGTTTTGGATTTCTTTTTGCGTTTCTGCTCAGTTGCGTTCGTTTCAGTTAAATATATTCATATAAGTATGCTTATGTAAAAAAGAGTAAAAAGACGCACATATCTCGCGGCTGGCGCCAAAACTTAATGCTTAGCTTATAACTAGGTATATATATGTATATATATATATCTGCCCGTTATGTGTCTATGTATTTGCGAGAGATGCAATATTGTTATATGCCATGATATCGGGTGGTAGTAGAAAATTGGAAGAGAAAAAGAGTGGCGCATATGGCTAAGTTACACGATAAGTATGCTCTATCTATGTGAGTGAGTGTCTCTGTCTATGTTTAATTGATTTTTACACAATTTATTATTGCAAATCGCTCGCACGGTGTTCGTGGCGGCGATAAACGATGAACGATTAGCGATATCAACGATCAACGAGAGATGAGCCAGCGACAGGACAGGCAGGAGGTGCCATTGCCGCCGGATGAAACTCAAGGGTAACCGTGTAAATATATATATATATTTATAGGTATCTATCTAATCGCAGATACATTGAGAACATTGAGAAACGTTTCGATTTGTTTTCGTATTTTCCGTTTGCTAGAGTTTTTTATATTAAAGAGTTTAGGTTTAACTTTGAGACTTTTGCACAGCATTTATTTTTATACATCCTCGTTTATGTTCTAAATATTCATATGAGTCTGCTCCGTACGCGTACGAATCGAGTAAAAACCTCTCTATACAAATCCAAAACCAATGTAAACCAGTGAATCAAAAATAAATGCGAGTTTCGTTAACCAATCCGAGTGTAAAGGTTGGAAGCCGGACAACAAACAATCGAAAGAAGCCTTGAAGGTAACTCTAGGACAGAGGTGCCCACGCAGTGCACCCGGTCAGCATCGTGTGACACGAGTCGGCCCTCGGGGACACTGTGTGGGCAGAGCTCTGCTTCAGGGGATAGTCACAGTGTGGCGGAAGGAGTAGGGCTGCTGGAAGAGGGTCTGCTGCTACCGTAGAGCGTATAATGAATCAGTCTTTGCGCGTCACAAGTCGTCAATCGAACGGGGAAACGATACGATAAATATATCGAAATCAACGCTAAGCGGGGGGGGAATCAAGGGATTGGAATCAAGGACTTCGGGGAGTGGGTCTACTAATGCGGACTCGGCTGAGGATCCTCGGGCTTACAAACCGTACAAAAACTAGCTAGATACAAACACACAATACACGTTATCAGTAATATCGTCGATTCGACTCGATTAATCGATTAGCTTCGATCGGGTTTACGTTGTATACAAAGTAGATAATTATCGAATTACAAATATAATTGCGGTACGAGTACGTAATTAGTGTAAATACAAGTAAAACAAGTTAACAAGCTTTAATGCAATAATCCGCCCCGAATTCGAAGTCGAACTCGAATCCGATGTCGCTTAGAGTCGACGTGTGTTAACGTTAGATTAGAATTAGTGTTCGAATTATAATTAGAGTAGAGTAAAGTTCGAGTTAGGTGTGGGTTAGCTTTGAGCCTAGCCAAAAATTGAATTACAGAATCGAGAGCGTAGCGTTTAGTATGCAAAGTGGTAGTATTTCCATATCCATATCCATATTTATATAATATATATATATATGTATATAGCGCACATCCGTTCGGATATCCGCCGGCTTGTTTACTCGTAATTGGTGCGTTTCCATTTCGTTAGGTTTAGAGTTACAAAAAGTACTTAATAGATACAGATAGATAGAGAGAGAGAGAGTAACGAATAAAAATCTCATCCTGCCCTCGGCTATCGGTATGTTTACATATGTATATGGCATATATATATGCATATATGCTGTGTGGGTGTATATATATATACGCGTGTTGTTGCTTTTATCGAATACAGTACAATACAATACAATACGTACAATAAAAAAATGTATAATTAGATTTATAATTTCTTTAGAATCGAATTTCAATACAAATGAACGCGAAGAGCTGCGCCAGCGTCTGTGTTCTGTAACCTTCTTCTGCACTTGATTTCTGCTGTTAACCTGAATACAAAAATACATTATCATAAATATATTTATATTTATATGTATGTGTGTATATATTTATATTTATATGTTTATATGTTTATGTTTATATGTTTGCGTGTATATGTATGTATGTATATGTATGCAATTGGTAATTAACTGTCTGGTAACGACAACACGACAAAACGATTTCGGATTTCGGATTTGTATTTGGATGAGATGTGGTTGCTGGATGTCCCTTTCCATTGGATCTCCCCCCTCCTCCTCCTCTCTACTTGTTGTTCTGCGCCATCACATGGGGCGACTTGTAGAAGTTCTGCACGAACTCCGAGAGGCTGTAGACTGCCCCGGGGCCCTTGCCTGCACTCATGCAGATGAAGTCCCCCAGACAGTGCAAGTTGGCTGTTCCGAGAAAATGGAAACATTAAGTCAGGGATCTCTGCTTCAGAATCACCATCACGACTTACTGTTGGAGAGAATGGGTGGATATGAGGGCGGCGGCTTGATCCAACTGCCATCCGGCCGACGCATGTGGCGCCGGTCCGAGGAGAACTCAATGAGATATGTGTCTGCGGGTATGACTCTGAAGAATCTGCAATACAAATTGCATAAGGATTTGATCTCGCTCTCTATAGGGATGAAGGACTCACCTGTGGTGCTCCGGTCGCAGGGCCAGATCGGAGCGGAACGTCTCCGTCACGTACTTGTGGAAATATGTGGGAAAGGGCAGCGTGGTGTCCAGATCAAACACCAAGCAGCGGTTCGGCGAGGGATTGTGCATGAAGAAGACGTGGTAGTCCTGCCAATCATATATATATATATTAAAAACCATTCAATATCGTTAATAAAGCTCCATACTCACCCATATCACAACTTGATCGTCGCCGCGTCCGGCCTTCTGGCGCCACAGGGGCACAGTGCGACCCTCGTTGGACACGAAGACGGCATAGCACTTGGACAGCTCCTCGGGTCGCGTACGCTTCACCTGCTCGCAGAGCTTCCACACGTTCTCCTCGCTTCAGGGAAGAAAGGGAAAGGGGGGACGTGAGCAATCGATAGATGCACTACTTAAGACTAAGATTAGGTGGTGCGGGGTTCCAGTCCGGGTCTGGGGGTAATCCCTGCACGAAATGTCAAGTGGCTGGCTGGGCTCATTCCTAACCTTTATCAGCAACAGGCCGCCGCCCCTCTTGTTGGCATTATAATAATCGATTTTGCTCGGCACGCGGCTCTGGCGGCTCTGGCGGCTCTTTGGCCTGGGTCCTCAACGGTGTTTATGGCTCCTTTTGAAATAAATTCCAATCAATTTGGCTGCCACACATTGTTGCTCGCATGTTGGCGTGGGCTAAGGATACGGACTGCTCGCTCAGGTGCATGCGAGTGGGGCATTAAACTAGGTGGCACCACAACGACAACAAAAACAACAACAACACATTGGCCATATCAACAGTTACAGTCACAGGGAGAGGGGGGTTCGGGAGGCGGGCGACAGGTGGGAGATGGGAGGTGCGAGGTGGAAGGTTGCCCACTCAAGTGGCGCGGTCAAAAGTCGCGACTGAAAGTGGCTCGCGGCGATATCGTGAGCTGGTGTTATTAATGCGCCGCCAGGCAGAGATTGCCTCTGAATGGAGAGGGTTTGGTGCACTTAAAGAATATTTAAGGGATCTTTAAGGGAAGGAAAATTGTGTTAGTGATTAGAGTAAGGCAGAGGGATTGTTATTAATTAAAGAAGGATACTTTTTAGGTATTGTGTGAAGATAAATTTGTTCTTTAAAACCCAAATCTGTACACAAAGTAAGGTATTCATAATTAAAATTGATTAAACTTTATATAATCTTCCTTGACACCCCTAAAAGCCTACAATTTCTATATAAATTTCGGTAATATAAATAGTTAATAGTTAAGTTCCTGAAGAACCTGTTCTAAAAACGTATTTACTTTATTTTTGCGGTCAATATTTGTAGAAGAAATAAAGTAAAATGGTTTCCCTTTACTCCAAGCTCCTTAAAGTTCCATATTTCGCATGAATTCCTATAATTCTTTCACATTTTAAGACCTTTCACCATATATTTCCTTAAGTGTACTTTGAAGCCAAGGGTGTTTCATCCCGCGACCCCTTCAAGAGGCTTTCCCCAGTGCCGCCTGGAGCCCCGCAACGGGTGAAATGCCAGAAGGCAGTGTCTAAAAGTTTGCCCCCACCCCCTCCCAAGTCCCACTGACTGCAAGCGCCACCCACAGATGGCGCTGTGGTTGTGTGTGGCGTGTGTATGCGGGCGGGAAAACTGAGAGAGCGGGAGGCCAACGCTTTTCCAGACTGGAAGGGAAGAGAGATGATGAGATGACGAGCACGAATCTGAGTGCAAATGCGAGTGTAGCACTGGCGAATTAATCAATGAACGTGTCCTGCGGGAGTGCGGGGGAGGGAGGGGCAGGGATTTTGGGTGGCCGAGTGGGGCGAGATGAGGATGAGGTCAGAGAACGCGACGACATTTTATCTGGCCATGTTAATGTGTGTGTGCGTGCGTGTGTAAAAACTTTTTTATGTTCTGCGCCTTTTACTTGATATTTGTTGTCGCTTTTTTTGCCTTATTTTTTTTTTTGCTTTGCTTTCCTTTGTGTGTGTGTGTGTGTGTGGGAGCACATAAAACTCATATCACGCGGCAGGATAAACAATTCCCGGCCAGCTACTCGGGGGACCGCCTGCCAAGTTGCCATAACTTTGTGCCGCCATTTTTGCAATTAGCATTTTAAATATTGCACCAACACACAGGTCTACATGTACCAGATATATATGTATGTAGTATATATATATATATATATCCTTAGTTAGGTTGTACTACTTAGTGTATTTTGTTTAATTCTCGCTTTGGTTTTCGACTGTTTTTGTTGGCTTTTGGTCGCTGGCTCGTCGCTTGTTTTATAGTCGAAACGCGCCTCTCGCATGTGGCAATAAAAACGAACCCCATACCGCTTTAATTTTTCCACCATATATCCTTTAACCTACCCCACCAAATGCCAAAAACACACACACACAAGCACACCAAACACACACAAGCACAACAAACACACACAGATACAGTGGCACGCTTTTCTTGTTAGCAGACATGACCGTTTGACCCAATTTCTGGAGCTGCGCAGCGACGAACGGCGCCGCATCAGGATTCTCGAAACAGGATCCAAAGCTGAGCGACTCCCAGGGGATGTGGAGGAAAAAGGGGGGCAAAGAGGAGGATTCGGATTCGGGAGAAGAGGCCAGCAAAGGACAACGAGCGCGGGAGTGAGTGAGTAATGAGCGAATTTGAATGCAAAGCGAGGCACATCGACGAGCCAGCGAGGAGCACGAAGCCACCCAACCAGCCAGTCAGCCAGCTCTGGGATAATGAAAATCATCCAAACAGAGCGACAGGACTACGGACAACAGGACATGCTGCTCCTCCGCCGCCGCTGCTGCTGCTGCTGCGTGGCGAATGTTGTTGCCAAAAGAGATAACGCACAAAAATAAAATATACATAATTAAAAGACGAACTGCTCGGGCAGTTGGGACTGGCTGGCCGACCATGAGATAATCATTCACAGCAGCGTGTCAGAGCGGGAGCGGGATTTGGAATGGGAATGGGAATGGCAGCGTTAACGACAATCCGGCTGCCGGAATCATGGGCCCCGGGAGGTTAAGCCTATTTTCCCCGAAAAAACAGTGTTCGTTCGTTGGCCATGAAATATTTTATATTTCCTATTAAATATTTATATTTAATCGGATTTTCTTTGGTTTCCTTTTTGGTTGGGTTTTGTAGCCTTTTTGGTAACAAATCAAAATCTATTTTGCAATAATTAATTGTTAGATGAGTACTTTTTGGTGGCTTACAATACTATAATCATAAAATATTTCCATCACCTTTAAAAAAAGTAAGTAAATAATCGATTGTAATGCCTTTTTTGCCTATAAAAACATCGATAACTTCGATTATTGTTAACTCTACTCATAGTAGAGTCCTAGGTCGATGATAATTGATTGTAATTAGATTTTTGTCCTCAAATATATCACTTATTTCGATTACTTTTCAACTCTAATCATAAAAGTCCTAGGTCAGTGCTGTTTTTTGTGCTAGAATTAAAATTTTCAACTCACAGAATTTTAAAGAACTTAAAATTGATGAAAGTATTAATGTATCGAATCCTTATGGATAATATTAATTAATTAATAATAATTAGGATCAATTAATGAAGGTGTTTTCTACTATTAGAGGGAGATATTCGGAAATCTGGCTTTTATGTAGAATGAAATTTATTAATGTTATTTATTAATTGAATAAAGTTCAAATACTTTTTTTAAAGATATTATTGAATATTGTGGAATTCAAATTAGAAACCATATCTTAAAGCAAACAATAAACACCAAGAAATTGGATATGATACAAAATACTCCCAATCATAACTTTAAAAAAATAGTTTACTATGACAGATTCTAGTTATCCATTTTGAAGAATTTGAGCTAAAGGATTGGAGTTTAAAACAGCACACATTTAAGATAATATTCCCCTGTGAACCAACGAATGACCACTGTTCTTTAGATTAAATTAGGCTCAGCTCTATTCCCTGCTGCATTCGAGTTCCCCTGGGGCCTGTCCTATATATCATATACCCATTTACCCGGCCCGTCCCTGCCGGGACCGGACTGGTGTCGTTAGCGCTGCCACTGTGTTGATATCCAGGTGCCCAAGGTTGGGTGAATGATTTCGGCTGCCTAATGAAAAAGTTTTCCTCCTTCTCTGTCTTCGCCTCCTTCTCTGTTCTCTGCCCTCTGCCGTCCGTTGTTGTTTTTGTCGCTTTGTTGTTGTTGTCGCCTGTCCGTGGGCCTGTGTAGCTGTTGCTTTTGTCCTGCCGCCCCGAGGACCAAGCAGGATATTGCTTTATAGATAGGTATGTAGATATGTACTCACCAGTAACAGGAGACATAGGAGCAGTCCGCTATCTTGGGGAACAGAAAGTCCGTGGTCATCTTGATGCGTTCAGCGGGATCCGTGCTCCTTGCTGGCTCTATTTCTGGGGGTCCTGGGTGTTTGCAGTGTGGGTGCTCGGGGGCTCGGGGGGTGCTTGGAGCTGGGAGCCGTGAGATCGGAGATTACGCGCGACGTGGACTGGGGACTGGATAAATGTATATAATCACTGCATAATGCGCCGCTGCCTGGACGAGGAAAGCAGGGACATTGCCGTGCGCTGGTGTGTGTATCCGTATCCGCAGCCGTATATGTATCTGTATCTATGTCTATGCGGTGGCATCGGAGGATGCTGTTCTGTCAGCCAAATCCTGATCGTGTTCCTGCTCCTGGTGCCTCGTCAGCGGCATTCCTCCATCGCCAAGCGAGCGAATGGAGGTGAGAGCGGACTGTTTTTATATTTTTGTTTCGCTTCGCTTTTTCCTGGCTTCCAGGATGCTGCTGCTTCTTCTTCTTCGCTGCTTCCTTTGCTGCTGCTGCTGCTGTCACTCACTCACACTTGCACGCACAGAACGCAGGACACACAGGACACCGCACACACACACACATGCACATGGAGCTCTCTCACGAAAGAGCAAAAATTTACCGTTTTCGTTTTCGTACCGAGCGCGTTTTTTGTGCGAATTTTGGCCAGGATTATGCCAAGGATGCGGGATAAATTGTTGATGCTTGCTCCTCGTTCGACTCGGGAAAGCACACCAGCTCGAAAACAAGCGCGGCGCTCATCCCACGCAGGCCGAAGGAGGCGGGGGCGACGACCAACAACCAGGTGACAGGGCCTGGGGCAACAGTCTCCTCCGTGTGTCTCCACTCAGCTAATTCGTGGAAGGCTCCGCCGCGAATGCTCCTCAAGCTTTGTTTACTTTACGGCCCAGACAGCAAAGTCCGCGGCGTTGGTTAGTAGCTGCTCTGGCGAAGAATCTCGTAGCGAAGAACGCGGCGGGTGGCCCTACTCTCTTTCACCTTTTTCTGCCCTTCTTCCACACACTCTTTGCTGGTGGTTGCTTTTCCGCTATTTCCTTTTCTTTTTGCTCGGCACACTGCGCGCTCCGTGTTGCTGCTTTTTCTTTGCTTTGTGCTAGAGATGTTAGTAGCAGTTACTATCGAAAGGCCAACCATCTGTTTTGGCAAAAAAGCGTGCGAAAAGAGAATGATTAAAGCTTGCAAAATGGTGGAGAAATTCGAAAAGTGCCGTTGGCGAGGGCACTCAGATAGTGGGAGAGAGCAAAAGAGAGAGCAAAGAGCGGATTTCCGCCTCGAGAGCCGCATGGTCAGACTTAAAAAGCTTTTGAAGGCTTCATTTTGAAGCGCTTTAGCGCGGCCAGACTGCAAGGAAATCTAGACAACTTTCCGCACTTCTTATCGGAAAAGGAAATATTTTATTTTCCGTTTCTGAGATAAACTTGAAATATGCATTTTCCCGCGAAAAAACAGGAAACTTCTAAAAGCTTACGAACGCTCATGTAAAGTCGCTGCCAGACTGATAAAATAAGCTCACAACGCTCATTGCTCATGTAAAGGCGCTGCCAGACTGATAAAAAATGGTGGTAATTTCGAACTGTTGCACTGACTGACAGCTACAACACTGGCTGACAGATGCAGCACTCGCTGTCCGCTGACAAAAGCTAACTGATATGTCCCACCCGTCAACGGCTTTTCGGTTTTATTTTCGCTTCTTTTTTTTTTTGTTCTATATTTTTACCACCCTTTATTTGCTGCTAACACCTCGCGTTAATCAACGCTATCTAATCACCGACGACCACTAATGGCCAATTGACAGCACGCAGTTTCGGCAAAGCCAATTAGTCGTGCCCAAACAGACACTGTCTGTGCTTTTTTAATATTCCCTCCCGAGAGACCCTGGCAATCAGCACAAATATTGCGGCAGGCAAGGCGAAATACTTTTGATTCGATAAGATAAATCTGCGCGCGGTTTATTTGCTATTGTAAATGCCTCTCAAGTGGACTTCCTCCTTCTCGTCGGAGGAGGAGCTGTCAGTCAGTCCCTTCTGATAAGCGTCAGAAATATGTGTAATCTGTATTCTATATGTTCGCTATAATAATTTATATATGTATACTATATATGGGAGGTCGCCTTAAGCCAACCAGAACCCATTAGGGACTTGTTATGGGCAGCCTAAAGGTTGCTCAATGTCCCGTGAACGGATAGATAAGGGAGAACACCAACATCCTGAGTATTACTAAGATAATGAACCCTTTAAACATATAGAACTTCGATCAGAACCGATCAGCGTCGGCGGCGCCTTTATCAGCCAGCGATCAAAACGATCATGACACACAAATCTATCTCTATCGGCGGGATGACGTTTCTTATATGGCAGCAGGCAGCGGGCAGCAGTTGTGCCATGCCGCCTTTATCGCTTGGATTTTGGGTTGTGTTGTGTGTGTGTGTGTGTGAGAGAGCGAAATCCGTATAGTTCGGATTCGGATTCCAACGTGGCACCGTCCACGCGGAGCGCGCGTTCAGTTGGCTCCAGCGCTTCACCGTCAACGGGTTCGCCTCGCTACGCTCCACGCTCAGGCACCACTTGGAACTGGGATCCATTTCGAGTCACGACCCCAGAACCTGTTCTCCCGCCTCGTGGACGTTTTGGGCAGCAGGTTCTCTTAAGCCAGCGTGAAAGTCCCATCTCCAAACTCCAGAGGAAAACCAGCAGTAAGTCTAAATAGTCGCGTTTAATTGAAAGCCATACGGTTTCATTAAAGCAATTAATTGGCGTCGATTGATCAAAGCAACTTAACTTGCGATCCACAAACAAAACGATCAGCGATCGGCGATCAACGATCAGCTGTGGCCCAGTCCCAGTTTCATCAGCGGTTGCCCGAGAGGAGGCAGAGGGTCAACAAACGCCACACTTCTTATCGGGCGGCATTAGTGAGCTGTCGATGGCAAGGCCAAGTCGGAGACGGCACAATTATAATAGTAATAAACAAGAAAACAGGAAGGGAAGGTTAGAGGATGACAGCACCGAAGCTGGGAACACCCTTATAGAGCGTTGTAATCCTAAACAGGTTTATGGGAGTTCTTTTTATAATTTAATTCCAGATTAATATGCCATTCGTGTAAGCATAATTAATCTATTTTAAAAGGCCGTTCAAAATATCATTTCATAAAAGCAACCTATTGTTCTAGGTTTGTATCTTTGTATCTCAGCTGAACTAGGCTTAAAGAGTGTTTAGTCTAATACCGGTTTCATGGCTGTATATTTTCCCGGCAACTATGTGATTTAGTGTTACGAATTCGGCATGTTCTGAGTTAATATATGAATGTGTACCATTAATTATCTGCGAGAGAGGAGTGTAATCTTCTCTAGAGTTATAAAGACAAAGCCAAGCATATACACAAACCCTATACTTTATGATGACCCCATAAAACCTAAGACTCGAGGCAAAGACAAGCAAAAACTGAGTAAACTAACTTGTTTACTATTTTGTTAGCTATTTCAGGGGAATTTTGGTTGCTTAGTGACTATGGGAATGTAATTTGCATAACCCTTTGAGGGTGCCAAGGGAGGAAGTGATTTTTATAGGGGATTTCCAAAAGGATAAATAACATATCCTGCTCTCTTTCTTCCAGCAAATCTCACACATCATGGACGAGCAGCAGGGCAATGGCAAGCAGCCCAGAATAGTTTTTGGCTTGGATCGACCACTGAAGACGCCACCGCCCGGTGAACAATTTCGGGCAGTTCGGCGTCAAGTGGTGGCCGTTATCCTGGCCAATGTGGGCGTTTTCTCCACCGGCATGACCTTGGCCCTGCCCACCGCCACCCTGCATCAGCTAAGGAATCCAAATGAGCAGGTCTACCTAGATTCGACGCAGGCTTCCTGGTTTGCCTCAGTCAATGCTCTGGCCGCACCACTGGGTGGCCTTTTATCCGGCTTTTTGCTGGACAAAATCGGACGTAAGCGCAGCCTGCTTGTGCTCAATGTCCTAACCATTGTGGCCTGGATTCTGCTTGCCACACCCAGTGGAACCGACGCTGATGCATTCTTTTGGCAGCTCATCGTCTCACGGTTCATCTTGGGTGAGTCTTGGGTAATAGGTGATGGGAATAACCATTAAAGTCGCACCCATTTCCCATGAGTTATCTGTGTTTATAATTTATTGATGATATTCCCCTCCATTTATAGGCATTGGCATGGGTCTGGCGAGTGCCCCGCCAGGAGTTTATGCTGCTGAAATCAGTGTACCCAGGACAAGGGGAAGTCTCATTCTGGGCACTTCCATCTCAGTGGCTGGCGGTATAACGATCCTGTATGGCATCGGTTACTTTATACGCAACGACTTCCGCCTGATTGCTCTGATCTGCTGTGGCTACCAACTGGTGTCCCTGCTCTGTGTGCTGCCACTGACCGAAAGCCACTGCTGGTTGCTGTCCAAGAAGCGGGTGACGGAGGCCAAGCGCTCTCTGAATTACTTCAGGGGATTCAACAAGTCGGGTGAGTTTTCTTCTCGAATCCCTTGACCTTGGAAACGAAAGGGAAAGTTATACCAAAGGTATCTCATATTTATGACCTTCCACAAATCAAAGTCAAGTGGCGCCTTGTATCACTCCAAGCAATCCAATTATGATAGCGCATTCTTTATTGGTGTACAAGAAGCTTATCTCTTGGGTTCTAAATTAAAAAATGTTAGGGAACGTGTAGGTTTCCATTGTTCTCTTGGACTCTTCTCATCACTGTATTCTCTCTTTCACAGATGAAATCACACATCCTCTGGTGCTGGAAGAGTTCCAGGTCCTGCAGAAATCTCTGCAGCAGCGCGACGCTCAGGTGAAGGAATCCTTCTGGACGAGCCTGAAGGAACCGGAGGTGCACAAGCCCCTGCTCATCCTGATGTCGCTCTTCGCCTTCCAGCAGCTAACGGGCATCTTCGTGGTCATCGTGTATGCGGCACAGATCTCCCTGGCCGCTGGCATCGAGATCGATCCCTTCATGTGCGCCCTGCTGATCGGACTGGCCCGTCTGGTGACCACTTGTCCCATGGGCTACATCCTGGAGCTGTGGGGTCGCCGGCGGGCGGGTATCATCTCCACCATGGGCATGGCTATCTGCATGCTCCTTCTAGCCGGGCACAGCAAGATCGACTTCATCCGGGAGATCCCCTACCTGCCCGTGGTGGCCATCGTCGGTTTCATTGTGCTCAGCACTCTGGGCCTCTACACACTGCCCTTCTTCATGATCTCAGAGCTGTTTCCGCAGCGGGTGAGAGGTCCTGCATCAGGACTAACGGTGGCCGTGGGCATGTTCATCTCCTTCGTGTGCCTAAAGACCTTTCCCGACCTCAAGGAGGCCGTGGGCATGCCCAATTGCTTTGTCTTCTTCGGGGTCATGGCTCTTCTGGCCCTGGTCTTTGTCTACTGGGCTCTGCCGGAGACGCGTCGTCGAACTCTCTTGGAGATCGAGGAGCAGTTCCGCTCGGGGCGAAGCAGTAAGTCCCGCAACCAGGCTGATGTCGAGATGAAGGAGGTCTTTGTCCGCCGACCAGAGGAGTAGTGTCTAAGGTTTAGGAGAATGTTATCCTTAGAGGATCCCGACGAGTGCTTAGTACTGTGATAGAGAATAACAACGAAGGCCACTTATCAAATAAATCGCAATATTGGAAAATTTAATAATTTAATGAAGTTTTTGTGCAATTGTTAGTTTGTATAAATATTTTAAATAGTTATTAAATCAGCTACAAACTGCCAACTGCTTTGTAATTATGAAATTTCTTAAGAATCTTATTGGAAAGATCAAATAAAAATTTATTTGTTTTGAAAGTTTGTTAAGTATTGGAAGAAAATCTATAAAATAGAAATAAAAAGTTTTTAGTTATAAGCTTCTGTCTATTTCTTAGTAATACCAAATTAACTGTAGTTATAATTTAAAAACACACAATGAATGGAGAATTCCTCGACTGGACTCTTGTTTATTTTGAGTAAGCAATGTGGAATTAAGTAGATTAAGTCAACCTAGACCGAGGTCGTTCCCTGATAAGAGCCTGTCTACCTGTTCACCAACACACCCTGAAATTCTCACGCACCTGCTCTCTAGGCACTGATATATGTATATATATAAATTTCACCTCGATTCGGCCTCTCAATCATTCGGCTAACTCAATCGGACTGTGGCTCTCCGATCACTCTCTCTCTCTCTCTGTGGAAGTCAAGTTCGTGGCCAACGTCATTCGTTTGACGATCGGTGGGGCAATGATACATTCAGGGGGAATGCAAGGGAGTGGCATATAGTGTATCTGAGCGATTTCTGATTCAGATTTCTATATTAGAACTAAAAACTTAGGCAAACTTGTAAAGACGCGACAGATTTAAACAAATACGGAACGTCTACTTAGGTTATTTGCATGTCAGTAGGCTGGTCAAGGTATTACGTAAGTATTACGAGGAATTAATTATAGATTTTGAGATAGTACTATTAAGTATACAAGTAAAACTACTCTATATTTAAAGTAGATGCACTTTCTCATGCTATTCAACAACTAATAAATATAGTTGTTTAATATACAATTTAATAAGTAAAATTATACAAATTCTGGCTCTTAAACAGGAGGAACATTGTACAATATTCGGCATAGATCATTTTTTAAAAATAACAAGCTCTTTAAAGTAATTAAATATAAAATAAATTCCTAAGCAATTGATATCATTTGATATTCCCATTAACTGCAGTTTCTTAACGTTAAACATACCTTTCTAAAAGCTCTCCTTGCCCAACGTGTGTGGTCGATTTTTTGAGAAAAAAAAGTCTTAAATTATTATTTGAGTGCCATACAATGAAAGCAAAGCGTAGCAGTTGCAATTGCCGGCAATTAAGTGCAGTGCCGATCTGCGTTATGGTAATGTTAATGGTAATGATAATGTCGATAATATGCAACCCACCGACGGACAGACAGACTCTGCCGATCTTGAAGACTCAGCCCCTCATTATGCCTCGGGCTTGCCAAAAAATGAAAGAAAAATCTGTTCTGCTTTGGTCGTTAACAAGCAGGAGTACCTTCGGCCTCTCCGGGATGCGTGTGCCCCGAAATTCGGGCTCTCTGCGAGGAGCGCGTTAAAAGCGCATTCTGTCCAGGCATCCGCCCTTTAGGTTCTGCCCCCCCTCTTGGAGATTGTATAAAGTCTTAGCACTTAAAAAAATTACTTTAAATAGGAAAGTTATACCAATTCAAGTCTTTGCTTATTTTTTAGAAAATGGTCAAGTCAATATGTGGTTCCTTTAAGAGTTTGCTTCATAAAAATATATAAATTAAATTTTTTGAATTATTTAAATGAAGTTTAACCAAATATACTATTACAAACTTGGAATTATGGTAAACTCTTGAATAATAAAATACTCATTTAATTCAAGGGATACGTCTATATACTTCAAGAAACTAGTCAAATCATGTTGAAATTATATTTATAGACGTATTTATAAGTATTTTATATCATGGCTAATGCATTTATAATAATAAATTTCAAGGAAACCTTATTATTACTAAAACCCAAATATACTCTTTACTTGTACATATTTTTATTGCAGTTTAGCAAGTTTTTAAATGAAAAAAATTGTAAATAATGTTCAAAAGAACATCTTGTATAAATAGTATATATTTATAAGGGCCCATTATATTCAGAAATAAATAAAATAAAATAAAGACATACTTAGTACTTTAATATGATTTTAATGTGTTGGATTTATTAAGATTATTCTTATAACCCCTTGTTAAAATGGCCAATAAAAAAAATGGATATTATTTAATATTTAATTTTAAAAATATTCATTTTGACATATTAATGAATACAGATTTATGTGAAATCTTTACACATTTTCTTTCTATTTCCCCAGTGCATCACGTGGTTAGCTTCAGGCGTCGAGGCGTACGTTTATGTAATTATAATAAGTTTTCAATTTTATGGCTTAATAATGCGGTGGGTAGCGGGCACCAGGCAGGCAGCTCCATCACCATTTCAGGCTCCTGCTCCAGCTCCAACTCCCTACTGAAACTGCATCCGTCGCCAGCTGGAGCTGGAGCTGCAGCCGAAGCTGGGAGCTGCCCCGTCATTAGGCGACAAGCGTTTAGGCCATGTCAGAAGCGCAGCAGCCAAAAAAAGAAAACATTGTTTTTGGGCGATTAAGTCAACAAGAGACGGCGCTAACATGGACCAGAAGGTTGAATGAACTGATACCGATACCGAGATACGGACGATGTCGATGGCGATGCTGATGCTGGACAGGATAATGCCGAAAATTGATGAGCTGCAAATGTGCGAACATTAAAGTTTCCGCTGGCGATGCGCGGATACTCCTGCTTCTCCTGCCGGCAAAGATTTTACCTTCATCTCCCTGCCCTGCCTCTCTCGTTCTTCCCCCTGTAATCCAACACCTGCCGTGAATTTCGCACTTGGACGCATCAATTACCGGGCATCGGTTACAGGATAGAAATGTCAACAGCCCGACAAAGACAATTAATGGCACGTAACGTAATGCTGTGCCAACACGGAATTGGGCAAAATCGGTGGGGTAATATTCCCAACCGCAGCGACATATGCGTTGCAGGAACAATAGAAATCTGTGCGGTTTCATGCACTCGGAAAAAATTGTTTAAAAAAATATATCATGTCTTTTTGCGCAGGGTAAAAGATAAAGTCTTATAATTTTTATAGGATATCTTTTTGATTTTCAAGAAAGAGTATAGTTTTTATTCTTTAATTTTATTGAAGAAATGTTGAAAGGATTCGCAATTTCTGCAAGAGGCTTTGAGAGCACCTTGAGACTCTTCATCTTACTTTTAAGGCCGCATTTCCTTCACAAATATTATAAAAAGCTATTCTTAAGGTTGGAGTTTCAGGAGAATCCTATGGGACTCTTTGTCTTACTTTTAAGAAAGCTGTTCCTTAAAAAATATTATAAAATGAGTTTCTTAAGGTTGAAGTTTTGGGAGAACCTAAAAGACTGTGTTTTAGTTTTAAGAAAGGTTAACCTTCAATATTTTAATACCTTTCTTTGGTTTGAAATTTTGGGAGAACTCTAAGAGACTCTAACTTTTTCTTTCAAAAAAGCCTTTCCTTTAAATATATATTATAATATAATATAAAATACGTTTCTTAAGAGTGAAATGTATTTTCTTATATTAGATTTAAAGGTGTTTTATATAGTTAAAAATAGAATCAATGATAAAAATGTCTCTCTTTATTTAAAGATAATTTCTATATCTACATTTCTATAATTAATAAAAATATATTTCTCCGAGTGTTGTCTTCCCTGAATGCACAACTAGAAATCCCTACTCAACGATGTGAAAACCGCATCGGGGTGGGATGATCAGCCTGGGCATCCTTGACGATCATCATCCCGCTGGCCCGCTGCGGATCTGTCATCATTATCCTGTCGAGCTCAGCACGACGCGTGTGTTTGGGGTTCGAATGCTGCTGCTGGCTTTGTTTTGATTCGAATTTGATTATGTTTATAAGGCAATAAATTAGAAAATCAGCACCAAAGCCACAACAGCCACTCGAAGGAACTATGACTATAACCGCTTTGTAGCGCTTTGTTCGCAATGACAATGCGGCAGGGAGTCCATTAAATGGTTAATTTATGGTCGAGTCCCTTTCGAGGGATCTGTGAGTGTGCGTGTGTGCGAGTGTGGGTCCCTTTGACGAGTACCCATACCCCTTTGCCGCGTAAATGACATTGTTAAAACGCCCCAAGTGTCCGCAATTTGTTGCTGCACTTAATGTAGTTATAATTCTTAACTGCACTTAGGGCCAAAAGCGCGGATCCAGTGCGCGCATTAAGGCCTAACCCTTCGCCTGATCGCCGGGCTGATTGCACACCTTGTGTGTGTGTGTTTGGACGGACGAAGCTCGTCAGCAAATTACAAGTACGCCAAAAACGGCGGATCGATCAGGGATCCGCGGTCCAATGCAGCTGCTACTCGAGAACGGGTCAGAGAGCACAGACTATTAAATACCTGGTAAGCACATATAAACAAAAATAAGTTTGAGGGTTATTTTATATATAAAAGAAGTCCCTAAGCCCCACTTTTGCTGGACTTGTAGAACCTAAAATGGAATCTTAAATACTATAAATATATCCAACTGTTAACGACCTCTATATACCCCGTTTGGGCCACAAATACCGGGTATGCAAGCAGCCCGATCATCGCCCTACGATCAGTGAGGTTTGGCAAAAACCAGAAGTGATTTTCGGCAGCATTACAAATTCGTCTTTTGGAGGGGCCGAGGCGGCGTCAAGGGGATCGATCTTGGCCAGAACCTGTGTTTACCTTCGATCCGATAATCGCTGCTGCTGCTGCAGCCGGAGGAGGGTCTGCCCGGGCCCTTTTTAAAGTGTCTGGCAAGGTGTGCTTACTGCCACATTAGCAGGCCTGATTCCCCCACCTGGTGGCACACACCCGGCACAGACACAGGCGCAGGATTGTGGGTTAGCCTAGACCTGGCTAGAGGTGACTGCACACACCATCCAGCCATTCATGGGGCTGGCTGCTTGATGAGATGCCACAAGGAATGCAGCAAGATTTATGTATGGCCGGTATGGCGGTAGGCGTTACCACCTTAACTGCTGGCCAGCGTAAGTAGTTGGTGGAGACTTTAATTTTTCAATTAGTCGGGCTACCGTATTTGACTTTTGCCCATTGCCGCAGCAACGACCACCGCCAAAGGGGCCAACGAACTGGATGATCTGCCCGGGCCGGGCCTTTGATTGCAGCAGCCCCACTGCCCGAAGTGACCAGAGGACTGACTGCAGTGTGTGTCGTAAAAATATTGCATTTCGAAGGCAAACGCTTTCCGCGTTTTACGATTAACAGCAGCCAACTAAATCCATCCGAAGTGCCAAAGTTTTATGGTTACCCTAACACTTTGCCTGGACTCTTACTGGGAATATGGGAACTGGACGATGGCTCTGGACGATGAGCTCCTTCGCCGCCGACAAGGAAACGGAGGAAGCTCTGGATGGCCTAGACAAGCGTGTAATTGATTCGGATTCTATGATGTGTGCTGGCCGATTTCCAGAGGCGTTGCGAGGCATAAAAACAATAATTACAGTCACACACGGACGCTGGCAGAGAGAGATTGAGTGGAAGAGGTGAGTTCCAGAAGTTTGACGAGGTGCTTCGCGATTTTAAGAGCCGAACAACGAACTAGGCGGATTGTTTTGGCCTCGTTTGTGGCTGTTTTTCATTAGGGCCAACGGATGTTTAACTATGAAGAAGGTTATACCATGTTTCAGGCATTATTTTTCTGTAGAGAACATGATAGAAAACGGGAAAGAGATATTGATTTACTCTGATTCGGGGTCAAGGCTTTTACAATAACTTTACTGCTAGCTAAAAACTGAATTCTGGCTACCAAGTTAGGGAAAGTATACATATAATACTTTGACTTTGTGAGAAGATTTTAAAGGGTTTCAGGTTCAGGTTCAGGTTCTCAATTAGCCCCAGAAGTGGAGCACCCTGTTTCCCCTATCGATATTATAGGGACTCCATAATCTATATAATCTGTATGTCCCTTGGCACATCCTATCATTAGCCTGTCAGCGGTTCGAGCTTCGATGTTTGTCCTTTTTGCCTCTCTGGCGTGTTTATTGTGTTTGATCAAATAATTTCTGTTTTTATGGCACCATAAATGTCCTGTTTGGCGAAGAGAGTCCCCCCTCCCCCCCCTCAAGTCCTTTCTTATTCTTGTCTTTTCAATTTAGCCATAATTATGTCAGACATTTAATTTATCGCAAGCAAAGGTCCTCGTTGTTGTCCCTTCGCCTCGGCATCTTCTTGTGCGCACGCAAACTTTCTGGGCCAAAGGACTCACCCTCTGCGCGGATCCTTTCTCCGGCGGCCATTTTGTGAGTGTGTGTGTCAGGGTTCAGTGGAGCGCAGGACCCAGAGTAATGTGAGAAAATGTTACAACTCGCAAGTCCTGTCAGAGGAAGGTCCTCCTTCCGCCGTAATTGCTCATTTTGCTTATCGTCCCGGCCAATCCAGGGGCCCTGCAGGTGTGGAATGTCCTGCTCTCCAAAAAGGGGATCAATAAAAACCCTCCAAAAAACCTGTAAACCTGTAAAGTCTATAAACATTTCGATTTGTGGAAATTGCGTTTTTATTAATTGGCTTTGACATGCCAGTCATTCGCCCTAGTTTCGTGTCTTTTCTGTCTTTCTTTCATTTTTATGGCACTCGAAAATCGCGTGCCCTTTGACCGCCTACAATTTTTGGAGTTTGTGGAGGAAGGGAAGGAGAGACATTACGAGTGGTTGTTGTGCAACTCCTAGGAAGGGCAGCGGGCTACATGTCCTTAGATCATTTTATCTTATCGTTTGTCGGCAACTGTTTACGAAATTGCCCGATTGTTTCGGGTGCCACGCGTGTCTCCTCGCAGGCAAGGTGCAACAGGATCGAGGCTGGCAGGGCAGGCAGGCTGGCAGGATTGCAGGAGGAGAAGGCGAGGCTGCAGTGCAACCTGCCTGACTGCATCCATCATCGCGTGGCAGCAATGCTCATGATTTGAGGCACATGCGTAACCTGCGCCAATTTGGCGACCCGCACACACACACATCAAGTCCTCTTTGTCCTCACAAACACATACTTTCGCTTGTCCTTTTTTTTTTTTGGTTTGGTTTCTGAACAATTTTCGGCCAGGACTTGCATCTGCTGATTGCCAGGGAACGGGAACCCGCAATTAGGCCGCCCCTGCAATTAGAAAAATGTATTCCCTACCAGGACCAGGACCAGGACCACGACCAAGCTCCATTTCAGGGGGCATGCAAAAAAAGGAGAGAGCCCAGAGACCAGTTAATTTGCCGCCGGTTTTGCGGGACAGCAGCTAATTTCAGATTAGAAGGGCGCCCACGCCACGATCTCCTTGGTTTTTTTGCTCGCTTCCCAGGCGCATTCCTGCGGACACCGCTCATTAATGACCATGAAATCTAGACTCAGACTCAGACTAACCTCCAGGCACGAGCCGCCCCAAAGTATAGCTCCTGCTAAATCGGGAGCAGCTTCTGTTTTCTGGGTTTTTTTTTGTAGAGTATTCGATCCCGTTCTCCTCTGCCTAATGAGTTGGTATCACGCACTGAGGTATGCGTCGCCTGTGGCTGCGAGTTCGGTATAATTTGATTAGGCAAAAAGTTGATGTGGGTGTCAGTCTGTCGCGGGTTTACCCTGCTCCTACCCCTCTCTCCCTGGCTGACACCCCGGACTGCGGAGTGGATTCCATTTCAATTACAATATAAGCGAGTGTAAGTTCTGCGATTGCAATCGCATTTGGGCGCGTGGAGGGCCAAGTCAATTGGAAGAAGTTAAGCCGATTGTCCCGCCCCTTTTCATTACAGTTCGCCTGGTTTTTTGTCTCGACCGGAGGTGTGCGTTGCACAACCTCCTCCTCCCCTCGTCGACACTAATAAAAACCAGAGCAAATCGAGTCAAACTTCCCACTTCCGTTGCTCATTTGAAGGGCTTGGGTGGAAGGGTATGCCGGGTTCTGGGAAAAATGTATTCATAATTTTCAAAGTCCCTTAAACTGCTTCTTTTAGTAATTTAAATATATTATTTATAACATATTTGTTACTATAATTTAATTTTTATTTTATTTTAAGATTGAATTTTAAGGATTTATTTTGAATAGGTTAGTTTATAATTAATTGCCTTCCTATTATGTAATTTTTCTATTATGCACTATTAAGCAAAGAAAGGGAGACCTAATAAGGTTAACTTAAAGCTTCAGACACCTAAGACTCCACAAGCCCCTATATTATCAAGAGTAATCATTAAAGGAATCTTATGATTAAGTAATATTAAACAAGTAAGAAAAGCTAACTTCGGGCGGAACCGAAGTTTATATACCCTTGCAGATAATTTG
>JAEIIU010046197.1:0-48967 GCA_018874675.1 Drosophila baimaii
GGCACAACCTTGAGTGAAAAATATTGTATGCGACCAAAGTTAATGTCTGTTTACGTTTACCGTTGTGTTGGCTTTTGCGCGCTGTAAACATGTATTTTTTCGACCCCCCACACCCACACCCACACTCCCCCCCACGGCCTCGAGGGGGCGTGGCACAGTGCACACGCATCTTGGGGGCCGAAAACTGTGGGGCGTTAACAAAGCCACTTCGTGCGGGGACTTTGGCAGGGGAACACCAGCAAAGAGAGAGAGAGAGAGAGAGCCAGAAGTTTGGACATTTGTTTGCCTGATGAGGGAGCAGTTCTCCTCCAAGAGGGGGGAGGGGGGATACTGGAACTGGAAAATACCTGGGGTCACCCAGGTGAGCAAATGACAAATGGCAAACGTTTAACTCGGAATTGGCTGGAACTGCTGCACTGCAGTCAAAGGAGCAAAAAAGTTTCCATTTGCGGGCGAATAAGTTCAACTCGAAATGTCAGATGTCGTGGAATTCTCTTTGAACCGAGTTGATATCGCCCTCCTCCTACCGCCACCCACCCACCTGTAGTTTTTTGCATTGAAATTTCAATTTCAATTTCAATTTCATTCGCAAAAATGTTCAAGTTTGTTAGACAGTTTAGTTTCTTTTAATATCCGACGAAGTGCACTCGATTATCAGTGGGTAATGGGATTATCTTAAGTTCGGAGGCCTGATCGTGGCACTTGAAATTACTTTTTTATATATATTTTTAAGGGGTTTTTTATTAAAGTTCTTATATGCCATAATTATAGGAACAAAATGCCTAAATTTGCCTTAAAAATAAATAAATTTGTTTTGTGTAATTTATTTAAAAAAAAGAGCGCTACAAAATCTTTGTGTTCAGGGAGAAAAATTTAAAATATGTTTGAGCTTATTAAATAAATAAATGGCTATGATTGGAAGTAAAATTCTTAATATTTCTTAACAATATTACCAATTAAACACACTTTTAATTATAATACTTAAACAAAAAAAAAAACTAAATACCTTTTATTTAGTAATTATTTTTCCCAACTCACTTTCTAATTTATCATTTATCTTTTACTTTTCCCTTGTAAACATTTTCCTTCTTCAATTAAAAAAGTTGCAGTTACCCATTTTCAATTTATTCCTAGCCGTAACTGCTCCCATTTACGTAATGGAAGTCCGGCTTAAAGGACTTGACACCTCGTCCCTGAGTCCTTGCGTAAGGGCTCTGTCTCCCTCTCTCTTCCCGCCACCCGAAGTGGTGGCAGGCCCTGTGGCTGCTTTTAATGGCTTGCTCCAATTGCCTCAAAAGCAACTTTGAAATGCAAAAATAAATGCGCTGCGATAAAATGCAAAAACAATAAGCCTGCCAGGACGAGAGAGAATAACAACAACAACAACAACAACATCGGCGGAAAAGATATGCCAGATCTACAACAACCATAATTTAAAGGCAACACAACAAGGACAACTTCATTACGCGTGATTTAAGGACAATCGTAGGCAACACACCTAAAAGTCGGCGACGGCGAGGGGTCCCGCCCCGCCTTCGGTGCGTTTTATTTATTTAAACGCATTTGTGTAAATTATCATTTTAAATTGCCACCAGAAGAGTGCCGGGTGGCTGCTGGCTGCTGGCCGGGGGTAGAGAGCGGGGTTGCCGAGTAATATATAAATAAATGAATGTTGCTTATACGCACAACAAGGACACAAAAAACAGAGTCATCTCCGAGCCTGCTGATGGCGCTGCCTTAGATCCCCCCGCTCCAGCGGCATCGCCTCCTCTTCTCTTCCCTCTCCCATTTGACTTACTTTACAATGACATTTGCAATGTAATTTAATGAGTCACAATCTTGTTTCTCCAACTGCCTGACACTTCCTGCGCCGCCAGCCACGCCCCCGTCGGGGGAAAGTTCCTTCCATCCCGCCGCCTCCTCTCATCACTTACCCTGCTGCTGCCAGGACTTCCCGCCCTCCGGGAGCAAAAAGGCAGCCATATATAACAGCTTCTGTCAGTCATTCCGGGGCCAAGATTGATGTTTCGCCTTTACAAACTTTAAATGGAATTCAAAAATGAGGAGAAAATAATAAAATGCAGAAAGAGGGTCCGAGATGGAGTGGCAGATATGGCAGTTACCCTGGAAAGTAGAGGCAATACTTAAATAATATATATATCGCTATATCAATAATATATATTTTGTATGATATACATTAAAGGCTTTAAATATAGATATTAACTTTTTGATTATTTGTCTAAATTCAGCAGTACTTTTTTTTAACATTTTGTTATATATTAAATGCTATTTTTCTTATTTATTTTTGCGTAAGGACCTATGATTATGAAAGGGCTTTACTCTCAGTCAGATAAGCTATTGTGTGATCTGTAAAAACTGGTTGATAATTAAAAATATTAAACAAATATCTTTCTACAAGGATAACAGTGAAAGTTCTTATAAAAATACTCTAGTTTATGCTGCCGACATTTTTATAATTACACATTAATTAGCAATTAGTCAGAAAGTGTTTAATTATGTAAAGAAAAAAAAAGGGATAGCCAGCATATCCTTGGCAGCCCGCACAAAAGGGTGTTAAAAATGGAAAGAAAATATTCAGAGATCCCGCCACCAATTGCCGAGGACTCCTCGTCCCGCCAGCTCCTCGCTTCGCTCCGTGATGATAAAGATGGAGCTGAGAACTTTATTCTGTTGCTGTTGGCTCATTTTTTGTGCTGACCATGTCTATATTATGATTTTCCCCTATTCCGTTTTTTTCCACAGTTAATTTGTGGCCACACGCCACTTGCTACTTGCCACTTGTGCCACATGTGGGGCATGGATTGCAGGAGGAAAGGTCCTCTTTGGCGAGCCGGCACAAGAAGGACTGCAAATTTTTGCGCACGAGCGAAGCAAACGGAGCTTCCAAGTGGACCGGACCCCGCTGAAATATCCAATTTGTGAAGGCGTCGAATGCGGGGAAGGGGAAGAGGGGCTCCCTGGTTCCTGGTCATGAATGCCAAGTAAGGCGGCTAAAGGAGTCGTCCTTGTCGTCGTCAGTCGCCTTCAAAGTAAATCACTTGAGAGCGGACAGCCAACGGAACGCGTTGAGCTGCTGCCATTTTGATTTGGCGCAAAAGACGCAAAAAGGTAACTAACAAAGGGCCAGCCAAGGACCTTGGACCGACCATTTTTTGCGCCACAGACTTTTTGCTTGGACCGCACAATTTTTCTTACTTCTTCTGTAGATTTGCTTGAGCGTTGCGTTTGAAAAATTGGCTGCCGTTGGCTGAGTCTTTGCCTCTTTCGTTGTCACGTCACGTCAGGATGTCGGGTGGGTGTCCACCTTGAGGAATGGGATGCACTCGAGCAAAAAGTTACCTAAAACCTATGGAAAATGTTAGATAAGATTTGTAATAAATGCAATTTTGTCATGAAAATTAAGCCATGTGCTGAATGAATGCAAACAATAAGGCATTTCTTATTTAAAAATATTTTTAAAGTGTATTAAAATATATTTTCTGTATAGAAGATATTAGTTGTTTTCATTTATATTGTAGTCTTTATTTTAAGGACAGATCCCCCAAATTTTGTGCAGTGCACAGCCTTACACCTTGACGAACTATTTTGCTAACGCCATAATGATGATGTCACCTTCAGCAGACGTCACCTCACATAATGATGAGCTGCTCCTCGGGGTTCAGTTCAGCCCGGTTCGGTTCGGGATTGGTCTAGTCCGGAGAGCGTCTGGAATTGGGATGGATTTATTTGCGGCTGACGTTGCCCAACTTATCTCCATCAGCACAGCGGCGGCACAGATTGATCAACTAAAGCGGCGCTGTGCGGCGGTGCAAAACTTTTGGCCCGGCGCTTAATGAGCTTTTAATAAAAGTCAAGCCGGGCTGCCGGCGAGCGGCCAAGGGGAATCCCCATTCCAATTTTTTCCTCTCCCTCCACACTTCTCTCCTCTCGAAGCGGAAAGCGTGGAAAAATCCCAAGAAAAACTGGCCACGCACGGAGGCGGGCCTTGAGCCTTGAGCCTGTGCATTTGAGCGCAAAACTTATTTCTGTCACGGAAATTAAATTTGCTCGCTCAGGCGCCGCCGCAGGCACAAGTGGCATGGTGGCGTGGCGTGGCGTTGCCTGGCCTGGCCTGGCCTGGCATGGAGTGAAGTGAAGGCCTCTGAGCACTTTGCCTAAATCATGCCCGACAGCTCCCATCCATGGCCGAAAGGGGGGAATGGCTGCTGCCCCGGGGAGGGCATGGGGCAGCTGCCACGCCCCCGAAAAACTTCGCAATAACTTCCCACAGAGCAACGCCACCCACCCGAAGCGGCGAAAAACTGAGCAAAACTCATCCCATCCCCGCCCCCACTCGTGCTGCTAAGGCGACAATTATACGCTTTTAATCTCTTTTGAACGTCGCGAACGTGCCCAAAATTCTCAAAATCTTTTGCGAAAAGCAACCAAAACTTGGTAGCCGGAGCCAAAGGTGTCCGCCCCGCTGTACGTACATACATACACAAGCAAGGGGTGCGGGGTGGGGCAGGACGGTATAACTGCTTCAAATCCTTTGGAAAATCTTGGGCGAGAAGGCTTTGACAGCGGAGGCAGCAGCGAAAAGTAAAAAGAAATCTAACAAGGAGTCGCTGGAGATTGAAAGGAAATTTCCATTTTATACGCACTTTAAAGGACGCTTTTGGGAGCTGTTCCAATTTAATTGAAAAGTGGGGTATATCTTTGATTTAAATTAATTTAATTTATTTTATTCAAATGGTAAATGAAATAAAATATGTAATATATTTTAGTTAATTAACTTAAGAGTCTTGAGAGTTTGCTGAACACCAAGCCATTTTATATTTCTGCAGTTAAATGTATTTTTTAAATGTATATTAACAATAGTTTTGTATACAAAAAACAGGTAATTCATAAATTAAATGGCAAGCCTTTTAAGCAACAAGTTCGTGTAATTAAATTAAATTTTAAAAAGGATGCATTGATTTAAGAGCTTCAAAATGTCAAGTCAATTATGTTGACGGGCTTAAAGGTCATTTAGTTATTATGGTGACAGATTCAAAGGTCATTTCACTAACTAATTAGTGGTTTTAGCAGAACATAATCTAATTAAAATAGTTGTATAGGCAAGGCTAATTGATTTTGGTTAGCCTTATTGGGATAATCTTCAGACAAAACCTAAAAGGGTAGCCTTTACTTCTGACGTGTGCTGTTAAAAATGTAAATTGTTTAGCTGAATAATTTTGTATTATATTTTAAAACAATTATAAAACAAATCGAACCTCATTATGAACCAAACTAAACGCTGGTCAACCCAATAATTACACGGCTTCGTGATAAATACAATATCTAGACCCTAACCAAGGAATTTAAGCCCGGAGATTTACACGCAAATGTTTACCGGCCAACAGCAGACTGAGACTGACGCCAATTGCTGCGGTCTTTGGTTTCTGGCTAACAACACTGAAGCCCCTCCATTCGATGATGGCTATTCTATTGGCCCTATAAATTTGTACCTGGTCAATGGTCAGGACTGAACTTTGGCCGGGGCTTACAACTCAATTCGCGTTAATTTCGCAACACAAAAAAAAACAGAAGGGAAACCCTCGCTGGCAGCGGGTAAATTTCTGATATACATACGTGGCTCTCAGGGCTGTGTGGTTTTCTGGCCAAAAGCAACAAACAACAGCTAGCGGCTGGCCAATAACAGCAACAACAACAACAATATGAGGTAGGAAAATAACAGAAACAACAACAAGAATTGTGTTGACAGGCGCGGCAATGCGACGCTGCCAACAAACAAACCGCGCTACAAACCGCGCAACAAAACTGCCGCAACAATGGGTTTGGGTTGAAGCAAAAATCAGGCGGCGGCCAAAATCCAACAACGGGGCAGAAACTGTAATGACAATCGACAACAATTACAATCAAAAATGGCTGGGCATACCATACCAGAAATGCCAGTAGCCATTGGCCCGCCGGGGCCATAATTACCTTTTTCGCAGCGCCTGGGGCCAGAGGGGCGGGTCGGTGTCCAGCCAAAAGGGGGCGTGGCAGTCAGCGAGTGTCGCCCCTTTTAACATTTGTAATTTTTGATGTGGCCGGTGCACCGGCGGTGGAAGGACACACGCACACATAACAGAAGAGAATAGTATGTATGGAAAATTATTAGTAGTAAACATTTAAACGAAAACAAAATATATACAAATTAAGAATATACTTAAATATATCAGTAATTTATTAAAAAAAAAATGTATATATACCTAAAACCAGAAATCAGGTACAAAATGTATAATTTTGCTATTTATTCCTGCTAAAATATTCCATTGCCTACTTTTAGGCACCTCTTAAAAAGATTTTAAAACCCACCAATTGCCGTAAACTTAATTTTATGAACAAATTTAGCAAGTTAAACATTTTATGTGATTTTTATAGACCCATTCAACGCACCGACTAAGTGATACAACTGCATAAAGTATAAGGGCATAAAACGAAAAGCATTAATGGAGCGACAGGACACTGTAACGGACAGTCTGAAAGTTAACACCGATTTCCACTGTGTGTGTGGGTCAATCGCTGACCAAATATTTCGCTACATCGACGACAGGTCAGCAAGTTGATTGCATCATTTATTTTTCAATTACAACATTTGTTCCGGCCCCGGTAACAACAGGACAACATGCAAATTGGTGGAAGGAACAAAGAAAGAAAAACAATTGCGCGGGCTAATTAAAGAATTTTAATGAATAAATGAAAAATCACAAAACTCATTAGTCCGATTGGCCAAATGACATAGACTCGACAACAACAACAAGGAAATGGCATCGACAACAAGTTTATTTGACACGGACTGCCGACAACACAGCATAAACATGAACATAAATAACAACAAGGACAGCAATTACAAATGATGGCAATCGGAATGAGAGGCAAAAAAAAAAAAAACAACGAACCTAATTGATAGGTTGGGTCAACAATGGACGCAGAGTAAAAAAGCGAAACAAGACCTCCGCGGCATCTCATTCCATGGCATTAAGGCCGACCCTTGCATGTATTTTCCAAATGCCAAGATTAAGCTGGTTTCTCGGCTACTGAAGCTTTAGAGTTGATAAAAAGAAATGTATCCGCTCCAGGGATATAATTTAAATAACATTTACATTAAATTCAGGCTTAAGACACGCAAGCTTCTTTTAGCTAGTGAAAATTGAGCAAGTTTTCCACCTTTCATCATTATATATTTATTACCCAATTTATGCAGAAAGCCCTGATTGAAGATTGTCAATAATTTAAAGTAATTAAAAGTCGCTACATATTTCATAAATTGAATTTAAACTACCCGAGAATTTTTTTAATTGTCTGCAATTACATTTTAATTAACATTTAATTTGAGTTAGCATGCAATTGTTGTGCCAGGGAGACTTAAAGTAAAGGAAATACCTTGTAGTGGAACCTAAAAGCTTACAAGACAAGCTAGGAATATCACTAAGTATAATAATAAAATATTATAATAATAAGTATATAATATATACATATTTATATTAATTTTATTTAAACACTTAGCCTGTTTATATGGCTTGTACACTAGAATAACCCTTTTGTCTCTGAAAATGTCACAATTTTCCATAAATGAAACCTTGGCCTGGCTCACTCAGTAACCAGTTACAGCGAGGGCCCTGACAACTTGGCCTACATTACGCAGCACAAAATTTCCACTCGCTGCCAGTGCGTATTTAGCACCGCGCTTGTCCAAGTACTGATCCATCCTGACATGCCGGCACTGGCAATCGCTTCATTTCACGACCCCCATCTCCGGATCCCGATGCCACCAATCACACCCGAAATTCCCTGCAATGCTGCGCCTCTCGACGTCCGATGTAAAGCTAACATGTCTATGCCTACATGCTAATATGTCTGACAGTTGGTTTCGATTTGGGTTCGGGACTCCTCCGGTCCTCCTCTGCCGCCGCTCCTGTCGCTGCTTATCCTGCCAGCTTAACTGTCATGCAACTACAGCATGGAACGCAAAGAATCTGAGGGGGTTTTTTAGGGGGCGGGTCGCAGCGAGAGCCGGATCCGGATGCGGCTGAGAATTTGCTGCGACCGCCAAAGGACTCTATATAGAGGGCTTGTCCTTCTGGTGACAGCCACACGCCGTCCACATACCCCCTAGCCCTAGCCTCGTCGAATGCCGAACCAAAAAGGCGAAAAATAAATAAAATAGAATGCTAAAAATTCAATTTGCAAAACGTTATCCGTGGGATTTACATAAAGCAGTCATTTTGAAGTTATACGCATCCCCGAAACTTTTCCTCTCCGCCCGCCTTTCACACTCTGCTTCTTTTTTTTAGAGGATTTTCTATATATCTAAGTATGTATGTATATATGGTATTTTTGGGGTATTTCTGTACACAGTGAGGATAATCAATTAATTATTTTGACATTTTAAATGGTAAATAGGCATTTTTGTATTATTTATATATTAATATTGGTTGAAATATTATTGTAAAGTAAAGAGAATTAATTAATTAAATATAGTTTCATGAATTTCATAAGAAAATTGTTAAAAAATAATTCATATTACACAAAATAAATTAAAATAAATAAAAGAACTTCCTTGCTTAAAAGTTATTTAAGTGCAGATAAGGAATTACTAGAATTCATGTATCTAAAATACTTATAATATATTTCTAAGCTACAAAATTCTTAAATAATCTTTAATTGCTAGATTTTGATTACTCATATTTAACCCTCTTTTCGCAGTGTAGATTTTTGAGCGTTCGACGAGGGGAAACTTAACGCAGAGAGTGTTACCCTCGTTGAGGGCAAAGCCGCTGCCATGTCAATAACTTGGCTTGTATTAGTCATTTGAGCGCCTCCCCCAATTTGAATCATCCAGCTATCCAGGCCGCCCTATCCCTGCCATATCCCTGCCATACCCGGCTCCCCTGCACTCCTTCTCTCGTCCTGCGTAATTCGAAATTTTTTACTGCGAATAGACGATTGAGTTTGGGTTGCAAATGGAAAACCATCAAATTTATTGAAATCACTTGCTTCTGCTTCTGAGACTCTGGCCGGGCTTAAATGTCCTTTCCTGGCTGCCGTCTGGGGCCGTATCAGTCGCATCCTTTGCTATTGTAAACATCAAATCACAGACAGTAAAACCTTAACACACTCCCCCCCACGCACACGCACACTCCCATACGCACAGGATCGGATACATTGAGACACGTTCAGACGGATCCAGGATACCACACACACACACACACTCACGCACACACGCACATAAACATAAACGTAAACGTAAACATAAACAGAGAGAGCGAGGCGCTGGCCCCCAAAATGCGTCTGGGCGAATGTCCTTTTCGGTCATGCGGGTGGCAGAGCCATCTTCGGAACCATTTCCCCCCCTCGCCAGCCTTTCACTTCAATCGTTCCATTCGTCAATCCCCGTCAGTGGTTGTCGATGTGCTGTAAATTCTGTTCAATTTTCTAAAAAGTTTTCGCCGAAATTGACTTCGGTTGTTATCCAAAAAGAGGAGGAAAGCCAAAAAAAAAAGGGAAAAGTTGCAAAAAACAAGTCAAGTTTTGAGTATAATAAATAAGATGTGGAGGCGCCCCAAAAAAGATACTGTCGAAGTCGAATAAATATTGCCCTTTAAGGAGCCAAGAGATCTATGGTAATTACATTTATTTGGTTTTATCTTAAAATATATTTATTTGGATTTATATTAAAATATCTTAATACATAGCTAAGATCTTTTAAAGGACAAGGACATAATTGTATTAGTGTCTCTGAGAGATCAACTAATATTCTTAGTAATGAAATATCAAGTCACATTTTCCTTCCTTTTCCCAGCCTTATTTATCCATCTTATCTACCGATTGAATAATGCGATAGATATATACCCCCAACTGCCCAGCTGATATGCTCGACTGACACATACCACTTATTTATTGAGTCCAGGAAACCACAGTCGCACTGACAACCTTCCGCCTCCTTCGTCCTGTGCTCCTCCATCTTCATTCGCCGTCCTCGTTTCCTGGCCATTTTCCGTGTGTCATTTTGCAAATGTTGTCAGTTGAAGAAGTGTCCGGCCAAAGATGGCGAGACGGCGACACAGATACGGAGGACGCAGGAGGGAGGACAGAGGACGAGCGGACTAGGGATAAGAAATCAATAAACTTGGCCAGTGGTTAGCAGAAATCTTGAATACAAATATTTTACAATGTTTACAATGTGTTTGCAGAGTGCGGACGCGCTGGCCTGTCTCCTTCACCTGGCTTTCGCCTTTATCGTGCAATAAAAATTCAATTCAGTACTACGAAGGACGAGTGGCGGTGGTGGTGGGGGTGACGGAAAGGACAACAGCAATGATAGTTATGTGGGGAGAGGCGGAGGTGGCGGAGGTGGGTCCTGGTCTGAGGGTCCCAGCGCAGTGCTTAAATATTCACATATCGCAAATTCAATTGAACGCAACGCCCTGGATAACGCAGGACACGGCCCCGGCTTGTGTCCTGGCAGCCACGCAATGCCAAGGATAAAACGGTGTTGACAACAACTATGGGAATACCAACACACACGCACACACACTCACACACAAGTGGACGGCGAAGCCAGACAACATCTACGAGAAACGTAACTTTTTATATGTTAAAAAGGATTTGCGGTTAAGCCGAATGGACAATGGCAAGGACCCGCACACGCCGCCGCCCTCCCTCGCCCTTCCTCGTGCAAACAGTGACTGCGAAAAGTCCCGCAACTGGTTGCATTTTCGCCCCCCAACGGACAGTCGGCGTCTGATACCATCTGCACATATCCCCCGGATGGAGGCTGAGCCTCGAACGGTTGGGCCACTAATAGGGATCAACATTGGTCAGCCTCTTGAGACATCCCTGCCACATCGCAGGTGCACGCAGCCCCCCAGTTTATCCTCCTTATCCACCTTGGGTTTAACCACTCCTCTGGTGCTACTTGCGGCCTGTCGGGGTAGTTTGTTTTCCTGTAAACAAGTTTCCATAAAAGGGTAAACAAGCTGCGCTTAGGACGGGCAGGAAATGTGCGGCAATTGTGAAACTATTTAAGGGAAAACATATCAAATCTGTAGAGATGAGGGGATATAGAAAAAACAGTTGCTTAAATTGAGACATTATTAGGGAGGATTATTATATGCTTTTCATATATATTTAAATATTTTAACTTAACACCAACGGGTATCCTTCAGTCGCCATACAGAACCACAGCTATCCTACTTAGTTTTCTTGCTATGTTTCCTGCTTAGCTACTACAAGTAACCTCCACATTCCACCTATTCCTTGCCCTTTTTAGTGTGCCTGCTAATAGGAAAAAAATTTATTACGCATACGCCACGTATTGTAATTATTTTAAAAGCGAGAAATAATCGCATCAAAGTGAATTAAATTAAAACTTCCCTGGCATTGCGTAAATCACACGTTTTCCAGGTGTTCAAAGTGAAAGTGGGGGTAAGTGACACAGGGTGACAGTGAATAGGGGTTACTCTCTTCTTGCTGGTGGGTGTAGGAAGGCGACGGGTGGAGCTGGTGCGTAAGCTGCACATGCTGAAATTCACTTAAGGATTCTCCGGCAAGGCTCGTAAAAGGCAGAAATCAAAAGGAAAACTTTTTCGTCGCCTTCGCCTGAAAAATTTGCAGGGAACGTGCCCCGCGCACAGGAGGAAGGCACTAATACGCCGACCGAAGTGATTTTAACGCAATGCAAATGCTTTCTAGGGGGTGAGGGGCTGAAGGTGAGTCACTAAAAGGGGGTGGGTTGGGAGTGGTAAATTAATGGCGCTTAACTCCATGTTTACAAGACGAATGTGCACGGAGCAGCGGAGCACCGATCCCGGGGCACACACACGGGCTACTGCTGCTGCTGCTGCTTCTGTAGACGCTTCTTCCTGCCGCCGGCATCCTCCGGAGTCCTGTGACTGATGGCCGTATGCAAATGTCCTGATGACAGGCGTCAGCAGGAGAGCCACCGATGAGCAACTGTGCGACACAGAGCCGATTAAAAGTTGCCATGACAGCACAGTCACAACCCATCGCAACGCATCGCCATCACCATCACATCTCGCGTCTCATTCGAATTCAGCAAATCTATTTGCACAGGAAAGGCATGAAATTAGAGTCAACAGCATAAAAAAAGAGCAATACTTAGACTTGGAAGATTACATAATTATGTATTTAATAGAAAGTAGATACTTCGTTTCAGAAAAGGAAGAGTAGCAAATTAATTTATGTTTAGTAAAAAGATGCAATATAGTAGGAGTATTTACCTATTTATTTGTGTACTCCCTGATAAAAAATACCAATAACTATGATACTTATATTTTGTGTAAGCCAATTATAATAGATTTACATTTAATATATATTATCCCATACTACAAACTCTTTTAAGCTCTTTTCTTGAAATCAAGACGTCATTCAAAGTGAGCCAAAAACTTCTTGCATTACCACCCCCTTTCTCTCTTAACCCTTACCTGACTTCACTTCTTACCCCTGCTTTCCTACCCCTTCTTGACTCTGCTAAAAACTTTTGCAAGCAGCCATTAGAATAAGTGCAATAATTATAACACTAATGTGCACTTACAATTGTTGACTTTTCGTCTTGGCAGGGCGGACAGGGTCACGCCCCGTCCCGTCCCTCGGGGAACAGAGAAACTCCGATTTATTGGCACTGAGTTGAAGGAGGAGAGGAGGAGTTACCACGGGGGGGTGTGGGGGCGAAGCCCGGAAGGTGAAATGCGTTATTTGAAAATTTATCGACGCTCGGGGAATGTTATTACGGTAAAATCAATAGCAAATATTGACAGACCCGAAAGCTGAGGTCAGGGCTGCTTTAAAGGCCAGGCCAGCCCGCCCCCAAACCAATCCAATATTATCGCGATGTTTGATGAAAGGCACGTGACATTTAAATTTTTTATATACCTCGGGGTGGGTAGGGGGTTCGGCGATATACGGGGGTACTTATAGGTCGGTTGGGCACGAGGACGAAACAAATCAGAAGCGAAATGCTCTCGATACACAGAAATTTATACAGAAAAATCATTGAAGCGACTTCAATGAAGATGGCAATGATGGCAATGGCGATGATGATGATGATGGCGATGGCGTTGGGCCGAATTGGGGCGTGGCGCGACCATGACTGATGGCAAATGCTGCAGTTGGGATATAGACAAATACAATGGGGACACAGTGGGTGCGGTGGGGGAGCTGCTGGCTGTGTAGATAGCACATAACAAGCTCAATCAAAGACAAAAAGCAAAAAAAAAAAGAAGCATCAAATCAGCACACACACACATACACACACATACACACTCTCTCGCACAGGATATGCGGAGGCTGAGGGGGCTGAAGGACGCACTACGATTGGATTTGTATTGATATAAATTGCTGGAGCGTCTAACGCGAATTACAGCTGCGAGGGCAGCTCTCACTCTCTCCCTCTCCCCGGGTGACGACGGCAAACAGAAAACAGGAGCAGGACGAGTTCGAGGACATCAACAATCATGGCCAGCGAAATGAAAATAAAGAAATAATCAAATCAAGCAGCATATTGATTGATTATGCACCATAAATAATGAATAAATATGAACTGGAGCAAAACCCAAAACAAAAAAAAATCAAAGCGAAAAATATCTATTCGAAAAAGGACTAAAGTGCCGCGCAGAAAGGATTAGCCAGCGAGGGCTTTGTCCCTTTAAGGAGGCCCATCTCTACACACGACCAGGTGCCGCCTCAGACAGCAGCCAGGAGCTGGGCCTCGGAAATCGTAATTTATTTGACATTGCGCATACGCCATGTGAATCAAGCCAAACAGCCTGGAAACGGAGTCGGAGTTGCTTTAACGTAATGATTAATTGTTGTATTTGCCGAGTGCGTTGTGTGTGTGTGAGTGCGAGCGGGGGATGTGAGAGCCGGCGCCTTTCTTATTTATTTAGAACGAAATTAATGTGTGTGTGAGGAGTATAAAAGAGTCCTTAGGCTGCATCATCATCATATGGGCTTATGGCAAGTGCGAGATAGAGGCTCAGCAGGTCCTCATGCAATAAATAAAGCATTAAAGGTACTTTAAGTAAAGTAAACTAAAGTAACTAAAAAATAGCAGTGGCCTTCTCTTACTTACTTGAGATACCTTCTAAACATTACATATGTTTTATTCGAGAGTATTTAGCCTGCTGGGTTCATTCCCTTGTGTTTAGTTTAAATTTATGTGTGCCAGCACAGCGATTTATATTTAATTAAATAAGCTTCTGCTGCTCCTGTATGTACATACTCAACATATATATGTTTGTGTTGTCTAAATCTAAATAGGAAATGCGATAAGTTATGTCAGTGAGGAGAAAGACTGTGTGTAATTTGAGTGAATGCGGAATGGGGATTGTACATTTCTTGGGGGCGTAATTTATGCATTAATTTCCACTTAGGAGAAAGACATCATCTGCTTCTATCTAAACAAGCTGTTGTTTATCAATTTTCTATATGTATGTATGTTCGTCTCGCTCGAAATCTGATTAAATGCTGGCTAATCGAAAATGTATGAGTTATTTGCATAAATGATTAGCTGCGAGACCAAATTATATCGCTCTCTTGTAGCTTTACCTCTTGTTTTTTTTTTTTTGTTCTCTCGCCGCTCTAGGTCCTGTCAAATGAAAATGAAAACGTTGCGAAAAAATAAAGGAAGTACGAAGTGAAACAGGAAATTCCGAAACACGGAAAAGTTTCGGTGCAAATTTTACGTGTTTTTTTGCGGATTGTTTTGTTTTCTTTCCACTGGATCCTTTATGGATGCTGGTGGACTCCTGCTACTCTGTATACATGCATATATATATATGTATATGTGTGTGTGTGTAAGTTTGGAATGCGGCAAATTGCTCTGAAAGGAGCAGCAACAACAAAAAGAGAGCGAGGGAGGAAAAGCGAAAGGCAGCTGCGTTTTCCCCCCATGGACTGCAAGTTGGGTTGAAAATTAAATACCAATTTTTGGTACATGGCGCTGGCCCTTTGTTGTTCCCGGCACTTTTGCCTGCTGACTGGTTGCAACATTTCAAATAACATTTCAACTTTTCAGCACTCCTCGCCATCGTCGGCAGACAAAATTCTGCTTCGCTTGGTTTTCCCACGCGCTCGCTCCTCTCTCCCTCTCTCGCTGCAGCGGCATTTATTTATTTGTATTTGTGCGCGCAGCTCAATTACGTTTAACGCTTTTGACGTTTTACAACATGGCCAATACCCACACACACACACACACACACACGAGCACTCCCACTGGCACACACGTACGGCAGAGAGGGTCCAGTTGAGTCGCTGATTGCGGCGGACAGCACAATCCACCTCCTCGTCCCGTTGGCACAAACCTTTTTGGAAATTGTTGGAATTTTTCAACCATGTTTCGTATTTCTGCTTTTACACTCACCGATAGTTCTTCGATTTTTAAGTCAAGCTCTGTGGCAAATGGAGGAAATAAAGCCAGGAATTAATAGCTAAATATTTAAGTTATTTTGATATGCTTGGCATTACCAAACAGTATTTAAAGGGTCCTTAATATTCATAGAATAAGAAATATTATCATTAAAATATTTATTTAATTCAAACTCTTATTTAAGGCATTAAGTTCAGATTAGTTTGTAAAATAATGATATCAACAAGGCTAAAAAAATCGATTGTAACCCAAAAAATAATCATAGGAAATAAGTAATTAAAAACAGACTCAAGTAAGTAAGGAATATTTAAGTTTACAAAATTAGAAACATTAATTTATTAATCAACTTACTTGATTAAAGATGGTTTTAAATATTTTATTATATTAAAAAGCATAGAAATTACATTTTAAAGACAACTTCAATTAGCAAAGGGCATCAAGACCTCTTCCCCTTAATCTAACCCTTTTCTCTCAGTGTACACGGTTGCGCTTAATTGGTTCTGTCAGCAGCAGCAAAGGCGGCAGCAGGAGCAGCAGGGGCAGATTAAAAAAGTTCTCCTAAAATAACATTAGCAGCATGTCCAATGCCAGAGGTTGGCAGGGAATCCAGGATCCAGGAACTGCGCCTGGGACTGGGACTGGGACTGGGCAGCAAGGAAAGAGTGGAATTTAAAGCATGTGCCCTGGCGCTGGCTGCTGGGAGCTGGGCAAACAATTTGCTTAGTTATTGATATGAGGGCAGCAGCACAAGAAATCAAGAAAACAGGGAGCCAGAGAGAGATACCATCGCAGGACGAGATGGAGACGGCACTGCGGCACTTCATTTCCGGGCTTCCGTTTTTCTAATAATGAGAGTTTGCCGTAATCTCGCGAAATGTACAATCAGGGGGGGTCAGCAGTGGCCAGGACCCAGGGTCCACGACCAGCAACTGGCACGTGAACAATGTGAGTATTTTTCGATTTGAAAGCTGAAGGAGCCCGGGCCGGGCGAGAGGGGGATCAGGCGAAAAAGGAATGAAAAGGAAAGACTTGAAGCCCCGGTCCTTGTGTCCTGTAAGTGCGCTCATTCGTATCAAAAAGAGTCACGTACAAATGGCAGCCATGGCAGCCAGACTCTCTCTCTTTCTGCCTCGCCTCGTTCCATCCGCTTTACAGTTTTGCACTCAATTGCTTATGAAATTAATAGGATATGTCAGTGGTTAGTATTGACCGGAAGTAATACAATTGATAAGGATTATGGATGTCCAACTCGGTGCTGCTGCCGCTCTGGCATGTGCGTGCCTGGATTCCTTAATATCCTGCCGAGAGCCTGCAGTCTCCGGATCGCCGACACCGCCTCGCCCTCCTCTGTCACTCGTCATCGGCTTGGCCAACTGGGCGTATGAGTGTTATTGACGTGTGTGTCCTGTTGGGTTCCTGTTTCCCAGTGGTTATTGGCTTAGCCGCAAATTAGCATATATAATGCAGCAGGCGGTCTGCAGCAGGACCCCTGTGACCACCCGGACCCACACTCCACAGGACACCCGCACACACACACGCCATTGTTAAACACGGCGTATGCGCAATTATTAATTCAGAGTTTTCATTATGCTTGCAGCAAGCCACGCTTATTGTTGTTCTGCCCGCTGTGGTCGACGATGTTGTTTTTATTTAAATAATTTAATTGCTTTTCGATTTGTTTACAAGTTGAAAATGCAAATTTGCTGCCTAGGCCGCGGGGCAGTAAATTGACTTCGATTTAAGCCGCGCGTTAATCCTTTCCCCACGTAAATGAGTAGGCAACGCTGCACTGTGGGGGTCATTCAAATAGTTACGCAAATTTATTGAAAATGTGTACTTTGCTGGTTTAGGGAGTACTTTATTATAGCAAGTAGTTAGTGGGTTATTGATTGATACTCCCACTCCCACAGATTATTTTACTTAAGCTACCAGCTAACTTTAACTTAAAAATGCTTTATCTTTAGAGTTAATGTGCTATTAATAAATACAATTCTTAAGGTATTGTAAGTAACATCTATTCATAATTAACAAATTTTACAAACCTATCCTTACGACTGCATTTATACTGGCAACATTTCAATATACACTCTGTGTGCTCAAAGCAAACACAGCGTGCTCATAATAAAATTAACAATTGCGTCTATAAATTTAAATGCACAGCATACATATATGTATACATATATATATTTCTTTTTTTTTATAAATAAATAATAATTGTTGCTTCTGTGGTCTGAATGAAACACACTTCCAATGGCGCAGCATCGATCGATTTTCAGAGTCCCCAGCAAGTGGCCCCAATAATATTTACATTTGCAATATCCACAGGCAGCCAGATTTCCACTGGCTGGGCTGGGCTGGCCTGGGCTGCTTACATAACCACATTAGGCCAAAAGGCAGAGAGCCAAGTCAAAGCTGGGAGCCAATTCAATTTGTTTGTCTCACTATCAGACGAGCATCCGCTGACGCCGGCGCTTCCTACAGCTCCACTTCCTCCATCACCACAAGCCTGGCAGTATCCTTGACTATTCCCCAGCTGCAGCTGCAGCTGCTGAAGGAGACGCTCGGCTGCCGGAAATTATTATTGGTTTGTTAGAGCGAGTTGCTGATCCAAAGATCCCAGTGGTAAACTCTCAGCGGCGCACTGATGAAGCTAACCAAAAAAGTTTCCCCGCGCCAGCTCTGTCGCACTCGGTGGCAGTGTCTCTTTTATTTTGTACCTGGTAGTTGGTGTATATAATCCCATATAGTTATCCCCTGTCATAAGCTATATTTGTAAATGAATTATCTTTTTTATTACCTTTTAATCCTATTTGTCTAAATATTTCTTTGCAATCCATAGAATGGGTATCTTTAAGTCCTTACAAGTAGCTTAATATAGAACTACATATATTTCCTTTTTTCCCAGCCAAGACGAAGTTAACTTTTGCCATCGCAACGCATTGCCCGGCCATTGTCTCTGGCTCCAGAGGAAAAACTTTGCTCATGAACTTAATGCCGGAGGTGAGGGTTGCAAGGATCCGAGGGCTTCGCAGGATGGAGCAATGGAGGTGCATAATGCGTGGCAGATTCCCAAGGGCGTGAGGCGTGGAGCGGGGAGCACGCATCCTGATGACTTTGGGCATTATTCTTAAATCCGATCCAATTAAAATGCAGCCAACTTGCATATGCAATGCAATTTAATTAACGTCGCTGGGGGATTTTTGTTTACTGCCCTTTTTGCCACTGATCCACTCGTGCAGTCCGGCTCCCGCGCTCCTCCTTTCGGCCTGCTCCTTCCCCTGGTCAGCTTCGAAAAGCATATAAATATCCACTCAGACCTCCGTGTGTGTGTGTGTGTGTGTGTGAGTGTGCATGGCCAGCATATCCTTCATATCCTTCAGTTCATTATGCAACAATTATGCAGAGCAAAGCATGCGTTTAATCTTTTACCCAACACACGTACGTATACGCAACCATCTATCTGCCTCTGCCTCACTGTCTCTCTCGCACGGAATTTTCTGTGCGATTTAATACGCATTTAAATGCAAATTTATATACGAAATTATCTACGTGAAGAAATCTTCAGGTTTTCAGGTTTTAATAACATTTGCCCGAATCACCAGCAATCATTCAGTAATAATATTTTTTACCCAATTTTTGTTCGCCTTTTTTTCCCTGCGCTTGTGCAATGAAAGGAGAAATTAAAAAGGCAGTTTAAGGGATATTAAGCGAGGCAAGGTGGGGGCTTTAACTTGCCACAGCTTATTAAAAAGGATGCGTAATTAAATTGAGGTGACATTTTGCCACCGCTTTAAATTAAATTATAGTTATAGGTTTGGACTTTTTTGTATATATTTTAAAAGGGCTTGTGATGTCGTCCAGATAAATATATTGAGTACCTTTGAAATTACACAATATTACAAAGCTTGGTTAAATAGTATTAATAAGGTTTGGAATATATTCTACGCGTTAACTAATAACTCCAAGGTAATTTGTCATGTTAACTCATATTCCTATCTGTTCAATGTAATTTAGTTGCCATTTATTTGCCTCCCTCTGATTAACATATTCACTATTAGAAAACCAATTAAAATGTATATTTAATTAACATCAAAGCTCAACTAATTGTGCAAGCAACCATGTTTACAATTTAAATGAAAACAAAAATTAATATTTTACCCCTAAATACTGCCACATTAATCAAAGGCCAGCTAATAAATAAATATACATATTATTATCTACAATATTTCATTAAATTTTGTATCTCTTTGCAGTTAAACAATTTACACAAAAAACGGGTGTGGAATATCCCTTAATTCCCCCCCCCCCCCCAGCCACATTACTGAAAAATCATCATAATAAAATGGAAAAAGCGTAAGGACAAAGGATGAGAGATTGCACGGAGATGCAATAAAATTCATTAACCCGAACATAATTAAAATTGATAGACAACAAAGGCACAGTTGACTTGAGGCGGCCAGTTTATTAGTTCGCGCAGCGTTAATTGCATTTGTCGACCCTGTCGCCCAGTTGCCCCAGAGTGTCCCCTCCCCTTCTTCCTGCCCTTAGCACTCTTACCCCCTTGCTGCCACGCCCAATGGAACGCCCCGTCACGTCCAGGGGACAAGCGGGACAACAAAAACAGGAACGTGAACGAGATGAGACGGCCATAAATCGAAATCAAATCAAATGCCTGGCAATGTGGACTATAAAATACTTGCTGGAACGTTTTTTTTTTCTCTCATTGCTGCTGCTGTTTTTATCCTCTGACCACGCCCCCCTCCATGCCTCATGTTTTTGGGCGGTTGGTGTCCCTCCTCAGTGCTTTCGTATTTTTTTTTTATTCCAACGACTGCCGCCCTTTATGAAAGCGTCCACAACTTTATTTGTTTTCAATGACAATATTTTTGCAGGAAAAAATTTATTTCCCTTGTTATACCTAGTATTAGGTTTAGTTTTGAGGGTGTTTTGTGTTTGTTAATATTATTATATTTATTATAAAATAAAAGAATTTACTTCAAGGTAAACAATTTAAATTCATTAACACCTTAAGGAAACTTAAATTAAAAAGCAATATTTTGTTTTGGAATATTATTGTTAAGGCATTCAAAAGCATTACAACATATATTATCGTATATTAATTATATTTTTACTTTACATCAGTATATAATAATAAGAACAACTAACTGATATTTTATTTTCTTCTATAGAAAACCTTTCGCTTTAGAAGTTATTTTTAAATTTCAAAAAAGTGCTATGTATTTTCCTTTCTCTTGATTTAATTTATGTAATTGTCTATATTAAAATTTCATGAAGGAAATAATATTTAAAAGATAAAAGACCACAATTAAAAATATATATTTATTAGTGTCTTAAAATAAATGGTATGCCAAGGTCCGAATCATGAATGTAATGACGATGCTTGTCCTTCCTTGTTGTTCAACTCTGTGAGAATAAATCTGTGATACATTCGACTAAACTAGCCGAGGGTCGGGGGTTTATTTTCCTCTTATCCCCGGCCCAAAAGTGAATCGTTTTTTATTAGTTGAGGCAGCTTGCGTTGAATTGATTTGTTGTTATCGCATTGTTTGTGGGCTGTGGCCAAGTGGATAGATGGATAGATGGCTAGATGGATGTGGATGTGGATGTGGATGCGGATGGCCAAAGTGGTCGAAAGGATCTCTAGCCTCGTCTCGTCTCCCGTTTAGGGACGTGTCATGTGGCAATCAAAATTGAAAATAAAAGGCAACAGCTGCGTTGTCAACAAAATAAATCAGCGGCAGCAATTTCATTATTTGACAGTAAACGCGATAAACTGTTTCGGCCTGCACTTGGAGCAGATGGCCCTCGTCCTCATCCTCGTCGTCGTCCCTTCTTTTATAGTTTGGGGGGCCAACAGAAAAAAAAAGTTGAAATTGTTTTCCTTCTGCTATTTTTCACAGTCGAATACACGTGCACGTACAACTGCGTACACAATTAGCAGCTTCCTCTCGGGTTATTTTATTAATTGAGCGGCAGAAAGTTTAACTGCCTCCCTTTTACAGCACCACCTGATCCTTGTCACATTTGTGCAGTGGAAAAAAAGGGTTAAAGCCTATAATATTTTATTGAAATAAAATTTCTAATAAAGGGGACAAATAACACATATATTAAATCAATTAAAATCTATTAAGATTTATCTAAGTTGTGTAAATTTAATCTATATAATTGGTGCTATTAATTTGAGATCTTCCCTAACTTTATTGTTTAATAAATCAATTCCTAAACCTTATCTAATTAATTACAGCATTACAGCATAAATCAAGTTACTTTCCTAAAAAAAGGAAATATTTTCTCCAAGTGCTGTGGTTCCCTTTCCGTATCCTGGAGCAATGTCGACTCACCGCTTTCAGCCCAGCAGCAGCAGCAGCAGCAACAGGAAACCGAGTTCCCAGAGAGTCAGAGTCAGAGTTGGAGTCACAGAATCAGAACTGGAGTTTGGAGCCGCAGTGGAAGTCATGGCAACAACGTATGGAAATCCCCGTGTGCGTGTGTACACAAAAGTTGCTCTGGGAATTGCTTGGGGAGTGGAGCTTGGAGCTTGGGATTGGGGGATAGTGGGGTGGCCCAAGGACCTGCCGAGATTGGAGGGGAAGGGAGGGCTGCGAATAAAATTTCATTAAATACACCAACAACAGACAAGTGCACGCAATTATGGTGAGATAGTTAAGTTTTTGATTGTGGGAATCACGCATGAGTACGCACACTCGCACACTCACTTGGCAAGGCTTTCCCTCGCTCTTGGAAACTTTTTTCTTGCGGTAAAAACAATTCTCAACTCAAGTCGTGACGCAGAGAATTTTCGTACATTTTGTGCGAGAATTTTAGTTTTAACAATTGCCTCAATTTATGTCGCAAAACTTTCCTTCCGTACGTAAAACTTCGTGCTCCTCGGGAGCCGAGGCGTGTGAGTCCTTTGCGGGGCGGAAGGGGAGTGTAGTCAACTACGCGTGTAATAAATTTCAATGCCTTGTCGTTTAATTAATGATAACAAATTGGGGAGCTGTGGCGGGGCGACATCAGCAGACGATGCCAATAAACCCAGGTCATCCCCTGCCACCGCCCCAAAAGAAAGTAAGTCAGACGAAGGCGCCAGGACACACACACGAAGACATACTCAGACAGTCGGCGCGTTAATTCAATTCAACAAATATTGACATATGCTAATTCATACAAATGTTTGCCAGGCCTCGCCGATTTAGACAGGGAGTCAGGGATAATTGATTATAAAAACTGGCAATGAGCCGCGTGAAAGCCCAATTATTTGCAGAGCCCATTACAGGCGGATTTTCATGACGAGGGCCTCGCTCTGCTGGCTGCTGTTGTCTGAACATTTATGGAAGGATTTAGTGGCAGTAGCTATGAAAATGTGGTGAAATTGAATTGCCACATTAATCATTAAGCTCATGTGACACACCAGCCATATAGAACACATTATAATATTATTAAGGACATGTGGCCTTATTATGTGTGAGGTAAGGCAGGGGAAATACGAGTTTTGAATTGAAAAATTAACTTAAAAGAATGTAGGGTAATATATATATATTTATATACTCAAAATAAAATTACAAAACTAATATATGTAGAAATTGATTTAGATATCTTTTAAGCCCAAAGCAGGGAAATAAATATTTTAAACTGAAAGCTGAACACTTTCTCCACCAAGAAACCTAATTATGTTGAAAACAAACGGTTAGCTTTAACTACATCCATCAGTGGCGTGAATGGAGATGGATCACCGAGGGCCTTTGAAGCCCCAAAATGCTGGCACATTAACTGAATAGAGCGTACGCTTTTAGGCCCCACAATTGGGTTCACTTTACACACTTTGCTGCTGCTGCTGTTGCAGTTGACTTCCGAATTTCCATTGACTTTTACTCACTCTCTCTCTCCCCCTGGATGCCCCGAAAGTATCGAACAATAACTCCACAATCAATGGCCCAGTACACCCCGAGTGCCGCCCGCAGCGGCGCCGCCTTCTAAACTGGAGCCCATCGACGTCGTCGTCATCGTCGTCATCATCATTGACGTCATCTGAAGTTGATGGCCAACACATAATGGCAGACTAATGACAATAATCGCCTGGCCCAAAGAAGAAACGGGGGGGATGGTTGGATGTGGGAAAGGGCCATAAGCAGTTGGAAAATTTATGGCCAAGGGCAATGGCAAATGGCCATGTGAATGGGTCCTGCCAGCCTGGTTAAGTCTGCGTTAAGGTCCTGCGGCAGCAGCAAAGGCACAGCAGGACATTCGATTTATAAATGAGGCATGCGTTCAGCCTGCTTATATATGAAAAATATGTTAAATTAATGCCTCATAAAGCAAAATATGTCCCATTTTCATGCCCTAACTGGAAGGTGTTTTGTGAGCTGGCTGGGAGATCAGGAAAAAGGTGTATATAAATTCTTTAAATTAATTTTTAAAGAGTAGAAAAGCATTGCAACTTGATGTATACATAAATTACTTCTAATATATTTTTTTAAATAATTTTTTTCTACATAAAAAACATAAAACAAAGCACACATTTAAACAGAACTTCGCTTAGGGCACCCAAAGCTTCGACTTAAAAAAGCCCGCCCTGTTTGCCATGTTTTTTTTTATGGGTGTTAGCCTGGTTAAGTCTGGGGGCTTGGTCGTTGGTTTTTAACTTGGCACTTGGCAAGGTCGCCAATTTGGGTTTGAGTGGGTAACTCTCTGCCCAGACAGCGTAGTCACTTTATTAAATTTAAAATCAACTTCTGCTTGCGGTCGTGTCAAGAGAGCGCTGCACCCTCCAACAGCACGAAAAAAAGAACAGAACCCTCTTCTTCCATCCATCCATGTACATACGTGTATCTGGGTGTATCTCCGTAGCCCCGGGCTATGACCTCGTCTGGTTGTGCACACACACACACACATGGGCGTGGCCCTGGAGGCGGCATGCACAGCCATTATTGCTCCATTAAATTTGTAAGTCAAGCATTTTAATATTTGGGCCAAACAATGCAAACGAGAGGCAAACCAAACCCGGCCAAAAATAAGAAATGAAAGAACGGAAAAACAAGGCAAATACGCCACGACGTTGCACACGCGATCCCTGGAGGAGTCCTTCGAGCAGCAGCAGCAGCAGCAGCAGCAGCACTAGCAACGGCACACGGACAGAAAATAATCTAGTAAATGTAGTTTCCCAGGAATAAATTTAAAATAATATACATATAAAATATAGAAAATATATCTACTACTTTTAATATGGTACATTCAACTAAATTGGCTTTTTCTATAGCTTACTGCTCTCTAATTTCTCTCAGTGCCTAAAGCAGCAACAGCAACATCCAGCGACATGTTCGCATTTTTATAATAACAACAGAGCTGGGGCAGAGGAGCAGAAAAGCTATGGCAGCAGCCAAAAGGAGCAGCGACGACAAAGATATGCAATTTCGCATATGTACTTATATCCTAGCGACATGAAAAGGATCAATTGTGGCAAAACGAATTGCATACGAATGCGATGCCAGTGCCGCGTGCTAGCGTTTGGGGGATAGTGTTCTGCTCCAGGGAAGCGACTACGACTGCGACTCTACTCCTCCTCTCATGAGGGGATCGAGGCAGCAGGACGAACGAACGAGCGAGCGAACCAACCAACGAGCGAGCGACAGTCAGCTCTCGAAAGCAAAACGACAAAGTAATCCCGGATTTGCATTTTATCGGAATGCGGCGACGGCAAATGGAGGGCAACGTGGCTACCGTTGTCGCTGCTGGTGCTGCTTCTGCTTTTTCTGCGGAAGATATGGTGTTCCAAAAAGGGTTTATGCGGAGCTAAAACATTGTGATTTTGAAGGGGTTACAAAGGGGTTTCTATTTTAAGATGGTATTTGAAGTAATATGGTATTTAAATTAGATAAAAAGTTGAATTAATTATATATTAGTTATATATAAAGTTAATTTACCTTGATTGTGATATTTAAAAATAAGAAGTTTTATAGATATTTATTGTTCTTAGGCTAAATACAGTGTAAGTTCTTGCAAAATCTCTTAAAGTAATAGTTTATATTTAATAATAAATAAATATAGTTTAAGTTACCCCATAAACTGCTCCTCTATCTCCCTCTCACTTCCTCGAGCATCACACCATCCTGATGCCATCTCGCTTCGACTGTAAGTCAGTCATTTGCATGCGTCGCATATTTGTCGTTACAACAGCCAACTGTTTGTTATGCAATTGTAGTCGGTGAGTTTGTAGAATCGCCTTCCCCTCCCCCTCTCTCTCTCTCTTTCTCTCTATCACTCCTTCAGTGTCTCAGTGTGTGTGAGTGAGGATGTCCTGGCTGTGGTGTCCCTTTTTTATTTTTTATATTTCAAACGCTGTAGCTCTAATCGGAAAGTGCTAGGTTCCATTTCGAGACAGGCTAAATAATTTCTAATGTATATGAAATATAAAATCTAGAAAATCTGGAAATAAGATAGGAAAGAGTACCCAATTTTTTATTTAATCCCCCAAATTAAAACCTTATAATGCCACATATTTTAACCCATTTAAACCTACCAATTCAGCGTATTTAACAGTCGACAGACCACATCCTATTTATTTACTTATTTCCCTTCTGTTTGCCTATTTTGCAGTCGACAGCTTATTCACATTACATAAACTAAATGCGCTCGCGTCTTGCGTAACGAATTGAAAACTGCAATCCATGGGGATGCGGAGCTAGAGAAATTTCACTGATGAAGTGCCCCGGAGGCGGGGTCTGGGATTGGGATTTTCCCTCAATCTCTGGCCAGCAAAGTGGAAAAAGCAGCTGAAAGCGCGGAACGATACACACACCGCACACACACACACAACAGCTAACCGCACAACCAGAAACCGAGGAGGAAAAAAAAAGAGTGTTGACATTTGTAATCAAATTTTTCGGGGCTGTAAATGCTGTTATCATCAGAGGAGAAGAAAGGCCCGAAAAGAGGTAACAGCTTGCCGGTCGGAAATCGTGGGTTGGCAGGCGGGGGATTTTCGGGTTCTGGCATTGCCATATGAGTTATATTTTTGACACGACCTTAACAGACACACACACACACACAGGAATATACCCGGGCACAGCGGGGAAGTTATAGAAAATGTGCGATTTGCCAAGTACGTGACGCTTTTGTTGGATCTTTTCTTCTTTGGGGCAACAGTTGCCAGTTGAACTCGAAGGGGGTGCCCCCTCTGTAAATCCCCCTTCACACACACACTCACACACACACACTCGCACTGCAAATGGCAGTTACTTTTGTTGTTGGCATTCCAAGTTGTGCCCACATTTTTTAACGTTTTGGCGAGAAAACGCATTAAAATTTGTTGCACGTCGCATAAATGCTTCCACTATGTGTGTGTGTGTCCATGAGTTTTCCCTTCGCTCTCTGTGTGTGTGTGTGCTTTGTGTGTGTTTGTGTGTGTGCTAAACGAGCTAAAGGACGAAGGAGAGCGAGGGAGCTAGGCAGCTAGAGGATAGAGCCCCCGGTTAGCTGGCGAGAAAAGTTTACTACGCTCTTCTGCACTGCAGGCAAATAAATTTGCGGATACCGAAACCGAAAACAGCACATAAAATCACAGCCAGGACGAGAGATTTCGAGAAAGGTGAACGGCAAACAGCGAACTGGCGAAAGACCAACAACAGCGAGGGCCAGATAGAGCAGGTCCTTCTTACTAACGATATCCTTGACTCGACATTGCCAGGATTATGCGGAAGGGGTCAAGCCATTGCTTTAACTTGGCTTTTCCTTGCTTTCGATCATTTTGATTTTTAGGGAAACCAGAAGGGAAAAGCAATCCTTTGATTGAAATAATGATTTTGGAAGTTTAATATCACATTCCTAAGCTAACAAACTTGTCATATTGGTTCTGGCATCTGCAAGTTCTCAAAAAAATGTTTAACTATTTCAGGTATATCCTTTTCCCTCTGAAGCAGGCTTCACTTCCTTCTTTTTTTCCAGATTCATCCAGCTTGTGACCGCCGTAACCACAATTTCCAATCTGCAGCTAGCTCATTTTCATCCGCCGCCGCCGTCGCTGCCGTATCCGTACACTCTTCATTTCCGCATTATTGGTAACAGTCCATCATTAACCGCCGGGCCCCAGCTACATGGTGGCAACCGCAAAATGCCTTTGCCATATCTCCCAAGTTAGTTATGGGCAACCAATCAACAATTTAGCATGCCAAATGTGCAATCTCAGACCACTAATTGCAACGCATTCATCAGGGCCAAGTAGACAGACATTTAGCACACAAAATGATAGAGAGAGAGATGGAGAGAGAGAGGTAGTGGGGTTCCCATTACACCGCCGGCCATCCTTTTCCCAGACCCCTCAATGCCAGCTGGCAATTGGTTTATTAGGCCCGAAGGATTGCCCGCTCGATTTGTGCTCTGTGCTGTGTTCTGCCCCCGTTCTGTTTCCAGGCAAATGAAAGAAAATTGTAAATTGCTTTTAATTAAAAGGCACAAACATAAACACCTGCTGCCTGTCCGCACATATCTACATGTATGTGTACTGGAAAAAATTTAATTGAGTTCAAAAGCAAGCAAGGATTTCATATATTTCTTAGAAGGAATATCAATTTATTCTTAATTGCTTTTTGAAATTTTATTTTAGACTTAATAAAACTGTACTGAAAACTGTCTTTTTATTTACATTTTGCCAGGCTTTTTATATGTATTTTAAGTATATGGAGAGCAGTCATTAGGATAATGGTTCAATTTAAAATAACTCTGCTGTTGGGACAGTATTAATTTTTTGGTAAGTATTGTTTCCAAGCTAAAGTTTCCAAGATCTATAATAAAGCTCTCTTACCTAATTCCAACTTTAAATACATTTTGTTTCAGTGTATATATATACACATATACTATAGACACGCACTCACGCACACGATGTAGAGGCGGAAATGAAATCGCAGCTAAGCTACGGCCAACAACAATGCCACAATTCTCATTCAAACGCAGCCAGCTGTTGGTGTCCTTTTGTCTATTGGTTGCGGGTGAGGACATTAATAAGCCCCAATGGAGGAACGTCGGCAAAGAGGAGAAGGGCTCGGGGAATCCCGACACACACACACACTCAAAGACAACAAGGACAAGGAAATATGGCGGCATGTGTTGCGCGTTTGTTTATAAATCGCCAGGCCACACGAAGGGCAGATGGAGAGAGCGGTAGGAACTTCTGGAAAATGTTACTCATACGCCGTGTATGGCCTTTGGTCTTTGTTTTCCATTCCATTTATACAATTAGCCAGGGCAGCTTAAGCCAGAGCCAGAGCTTAGTGGTGCCAGGCAGGATTCAAAGGCTAATTTAATGTAGTCTCACAGGGAAAGCGTTTCAAAATACACATTTTGCGGGATATTAAGCTTGTTATTCAATTAAAAACCATTACCAGCACCATACAAAATCTACTTATTACAATAAAAACCAATAACTAATAAAATAAATTTACTTAATTGCCTTTAAAATTAGTTTCTTATAAAAGTGTACTATAAACATCTTTTGCAATTAACCTCCTTTCGCCTTTTGGCCAAGCATCCTTTGCCGCTTAGACCGACTTTGTTCATTAGAGGCCAAAGAGAAGTCCGCAGTCCTGGCAGCTGCCAGGACACTCGGCCACTCAATTTCCATGGAAATGCAGGCTGCACCACCACCCGCGCCATATTTTCGCCACCACCCACAATTGCAGTGCAGTTGTTGCTTCCGCTGGCGGCGTGGCTGTGTGCGCATTTGCATGCAACACTTTGGCAAAAGGCAAAGGATCTCAGGCGAAGTTGATTGTTTTCCTGCGGTTGCTGCTGCAAACTGCAAAACTGTGAACATTCGCCGGCAAACAAAAATTGAAAATGCATCTTTGCTGCGGTGCTGGTTGGGGTCTGGAACTGAGAGCGGAGTCGAGCCATAAATAATGCGGCATTATTTTCAAATAAACTCCAGCAGAAACAGGTCGAGACCCCTTCTTCTTTTTCGCTGTGGAAATTTTTGGGCTTTGCCGCCAAATGATTTTCACACATGAGGAACGTGCAAAACTGCCCATAAATCTTGGCTGGCTTCGCCTTGCCTTTGCCTCGCCTTCCCTACAGTTTTTTTCAGTATTTCAGCTTGTGCCTTGTGTATTCTCTGGAGGTGTTTCGCTTTTCTGGGTGTTTTTTTTTTGGTTTATTTTTTGGTCTCGCCTCGCTTCGGTTTTATTCTGTGTCGCCGCCGCTTTCATTGATTCTGCACTGCAGTGCAAACGAAACAACAATGGTGGCATTGTCGTTTAGCCTTTTCTACATTTGCAAGTGAAATGTTTTGCGGCTTGTCGGGCTCAAACAGAGCGGAGGGTAACCAGCCAGCCAGCCAACCAATATGCAATTGCAGCCAGCAATGCCAAACAGATGCCAATAGACAGTGTTTGGCCCCAAAAAGTAGGCTACAAAAAGTCGCCACAGGCTCAACGAGGGGCGGCAGAGAAGCAGGAAGGGGAAGCGAGAGCAGGAAAAGCAGGAAAACGCAGACTGTATGGAAGGAAATGTGGAAATGAGCAATGCCTGGTGTATTGGCATATTCAATTTCGCTGATACAATGGGCGGCATGGCCAGGACACATGACAAATGGAACGGAATGAAGACATCAGGGGAACATGGTCCCCAAGAATTAGAATTTCAGGGTCGGAATGCTGTATTCAAAGGTGGTTTTTTGCTTAACATGGAGCGAAGAGTTCTTGAGAATTTAAATTGTGTACTAAAAAGAGTTTAAATCTTTATTTTTGTGGCGAAAATTAATGTCTGACAGTACATTTTCGATAATATTTGAGAGAAACATCAAATCACTAACTAAAATATTTTCCAGAAGAATGTTAGCTCTAAATATCCCAATTAAATTTGTAAAGTAACGATATATTCCGTATTTAATTCTATAAAAATTCCTTACTCCCTTTATTGTTCACTAATTACTTTGGAAAATATTTTACAAATTTTTCCGCCTCTTGGTCTCTCCGGGATCCCGGGGCATATAATTCACCTCCAATCTCAATTGCATTCTCTTGATTCACTTAAGATGGCATCCAGTGCATCCATTGTGGCCCAGATTTATGGCAAGTTAATATGCCCATTCCGACCGTTTCAAATTTTCCCATTCCTTCCATGAAGCTGGCAGCTAAAGGCTGGGAGCTGGGAGCTGGGAGGTGGAAACTGGGAGCTGTGAGCTTGGAGCCGGGCAGAAGGGCATAAAAAGTTCTCGCTCTGCTCGGAGCTGGCACACGGCAAATTATTAGTTGAGCATGTGCCAAAAAATATTGCTGAAGACGACGCCAGGCAGGGTCTTCAGGACCCAAGCCCACGCCCACTCCGATGGCATTCCAGCGAATATATATATATATATATATATACTTATACCTATAGAGAGGGACTTGGCACTAGGTCGCAAAAATTTATGGTCGTTGTCTGTCGCGGACAAAGAACATCTTTGAATGTTGTATAACTTAAGTGCCAGTGCAAATTTTCTGCCACTTCATGGCCCACACCACACATACACACACACACGTACACAGTTGGCCAAGCACATGAGAATGCACTTTTCTGTGTATTCGTTTTTGTTGCAATTTCCGCATTTATTCTCGGGGCGGAATTCTTAACTTTATGAAAAGGCATTCGGCAATTTGGCGCAGCCTCCGCCGAGTCCGAGTCTGCAGTTTCCCCTTGCTGCCTTCCAGGCAGTTTGAATTAGAAATAAGCCTTGGGAAATAGAATATCATGTTTTGGCTTCTGCTTCTGGCAAAAATTAATAACATTTGGACACTTTCCTAAAACCTAATTCCCTTTAAACACATGCCCATGCTGGGCAAATTAAATTTTAAACGCTTTCGCCCCCTTCCTGTCGATTAACTCATAATTGCGGCCCACCTGCTGCTGGGGAACCGCATCCGTTTTAATTGAGAACCTCAAGACTTGGGTTGCACCTTTGTGACTGTTGTCGTTTTTGGGGTAAATACGTTAATTAAGCCAAACACTTAGCCACAGCAAAGTGCATGAAGGGGGAGGAGGGTGGACATGGGACACTGGACACTGCCGAGACTGGACATTGGATACTGGGCGGTGTGGTCACTCAATTTGCCAGGCAGTTAAGTGCGTCGCCAGCAAAAACAACAACAAGGACAACGAACAGTACGTACGTACGTATGGGGGATGCAACAGCAGGCCAGGACCATAAACAAAATGCAATAATGCTGGACATGACACCGAAAACCCGCAGAAGTCCGTACGGACAGCAAGAATGCCGGACAATTGGTCCAACGATTATGGCCGGAAGTACGCATACAAACATACTATATGTATGTGTGCGTGCGCTTAAGCATGTACGCACACGTGCGCGTGTATATGTATATCGAACAGCCAATGGACATAAGCACCCCGATATTGGCTTAATTAAGCAGTAATAATTGCGCATAAATATAAAACAAGGGAACGCAATTCCGTATCGGGAATTTGTAGTATTTGCGGTTGCAATAAAATTTACTGTTCAGAGCTGAGAGCGTGACCGGTGACGTCACGAACGGGAATAACTTTGTTAAGTATTAAATAATTAGCAAGAAGATACAGTTTACTCATTAAGTAGATAGCATTTATGCCTTCTACTTTTCTGCCTTGTTTCTGTATGTAATTAATCTCATTTCTAGATATATATTTTTATGAAAATATAAAGACAATGTTTTAAACCTAATTTAACATTTGTGCATTGCCTAATTTAATTAAAGCACCTCTCACGTTGCCACCTCCCAGGTTGGAATGCAGCTTTTTTACTACCGATCGGATTGGATCGGTTTGCATTTTAATTATTCACCTGGCCCGGTCCGACAGGGAGAAGCCTTAAAGCCGGTTTTAAGGCAATTACAAAAAACGTTGCCAAACATTATATCCTGCATTATTAATATTATTATTGCTTTTATTGTTATTGCCGGCCTCGAACATATGTTGAACCATTTGTAGCAACATGAAAATTACACAAATCGTTTAATTTTTGCACGCTTCTTTTTGTATATATTGTTTTTTTTTTTTGGATCCGTTTCACTCAACCCACCGAGAGTCATAAATTTTATTGTAACCTCCGCCAACTCTGACATTTTTACCTGTGACATTTTCATTGTTGTTGCCCAGTTTTTTTGTTCTCTGTTTTTGTTGTTGTTATTTTTATTTGTTTGTCGTAATTGTGGCGAGACAAAACAAGCTCGGAAAAAAAATTACAGAAAATGGAAGCGAAAACAACTTTAGCAGCAACAGCAGAACAATGCTGGGGTCATAAAAATTTAATGAAAATTAAAATGAAAATAATTTGTGTGTTTAATTTAATTTTATGGTGCCCCAAAGACCGCGACGGGAGTTTTATATGGTGCCGAGGCAAGAGGATGCCGACCATAAAGCAATTGCGCCTAAAACTATGCAACAGATCATAAATCAGCGGCATAAATTACGAGTGTGGGGGCCCAAGGCCACGTCGAAGGCGTCCTTTGGCGCTCCTTGACAACAAGACGGAAAATGGGAAAACAATTCGCAGCAATTCCAGCCACCCACAGCACACACTCACCTGCCGACTCACCACCACCACCACCCAAAGGAAAAGAAAAGATAACAATAACAATAACGGTAACGGTAACAGTAAAAGCAATGTTAACAATAACATTACTTCAAATTTAATTTAAATTATTGCCCCCATTCCCCCATTGGGACAAACAATTGCCATGATGAGTATCTAGCCAAGATTACCTGTAATATTGTCGAGTGTTAGCTGAGCTACACTGAGCGAAAGTAGTCAATAATTTGTGTTTGTATTTCGTTCTTCAATGTTTAATGTACTCAATGTGTTAGAAATATATAAAAATATTTAAAATGTATGTTTACGCACTCAAATAGCATTTTCATAATAATTAAGAAAAGGTTAAACCAAAATATTAAATGGATTTATTAGAATAATGCAATAATTGCATATGAAATCTTCATAAATTAATATAATAAAATATAGTAAACATATAAGCTTAAGTGTTCCAGAACACAAACAAATTAAAGACTAAATATAATACATAATATATGTTTAAACTAAGACTTAATAATTTAAAAAGGATAAAGCAGATCCCAACTTATTCTATTTTCCTTTTCTCTAACCTTAATTTTATTATTTTTCACAGCGCATCCAAAGAGGTTTGCGTATTTTCGGCAAGTGTAAAACCTCTCTCTCTCTCTCTGTCATTGTCCCGCTATTTATAACAATAAGGTGAGCATGTGTGCGCCTGGAACGAGGAGCTTAGGTCAACAATGGCGGCTCTAAAGCGACCAACAATGAGCCACATTGGCCGGCTCGCGTTTCAGATACCAATCGTGGGTCGAGTTTAGGCCCAGGATATGGGATTTTCGCAAACGCCACCAAACTAATATGCAGTGTAAGCCGCAGCATTGTCAGCAAAAGAGGACTGCGGCAGCAAACCGACAATTAGTTGATATTTACCAAAATGGAACTCAACGCCGATGAGGGGGGGAGATAAGCATGTTCAATGGTTTGTCCAAATTAGGGGAAATTAAATGAGAGGATTTCGGGAGCTCATAAATAAAGAAAGGCGGCAACGAGTTGAGTAAATTCCGGAAAAATCCTACAGGAGACGGAAATAGCAGTGACTTTATTGTATTTTGTATCCATAAGTTATTAAAGTGAGCGGTTAAATGTTATATATCATCAGCTATATTTGCTATATTTAATTTAGATGTAAATATAATTGTGATTGAAATGGTGCATGAAATTTAAATATAGCTTTTGTTTAAAATATATTCAAATTTCTAGCTCAAATAATTTTCCATTCATTTTTGTTCCCCAGCCATGCGATATCTATAGATTTTGGGGGAAAAAGAGACATCTGCCATCGATATCAATCAAAGCGCCATGAAAATCCCATTTTGGCGTCACCATAATTGTTTTGCAGGTGATTTGAACTAACTCATTAAAACGAAATAACCAAATGCCAGAAAATTAAATTGCCAAATCGAGCAGCCGGCGAAAACACAATACGAATTTCTGGCGGGTTCCACTAATTACAAAAACATAGCAGCACCACCAACACCGCCACCGCCACCGCCACCACCACTCCACCAACAACCCGAACGATGGCAATGTCAGGAGCCATAGAAAACATTCATAAACCTGATTTCCAGTTGCATTTTCCATTTCCAACCGGATGTGCATTAGCAATTCAAATTCAATGCTCCCCATTAAACTCATTAACTGCACACAGCCGTCCAGGGGGAGCCGGGGACACAGGACACAGCCACCAGGACACTACCTCCTCGGGGGATTCCAGGCGGCGACGACATCCAAAACTACATAAACAGCATAGATATTCCCAAGGGGGTGGGCTCTGGCGGGGAGAGAATCTGCTGGTTTCGGACAATAAACAGCAGAGTGCTGCTGCTGCTGCTGCCCCCCTTTAATGACCCATCGATCGACAAATTGAAGAACTGTCTTCATTAGACATTAGGCATTAGGCTGGCGACAACTGCGAGATCTGGCTGAGTGTTGGTGCTAGTTTTTTGTCCATTTCAACAGCCTTTCCCTGCCCCAAAGGAGCAGGAGTAGGAGCATCCGCTCAGGTAATTCGACTAAATATCTCGGGAGTTGGGGGAACCAAGAGGGGAAAGCGTGAGCTTTTTTAAGGGTGAAGAATGGAATACCCTATGATGGGAAAAATAAAATTTAATAAATTATGTAGTCAAAAGCTTGGTTAAAGATTATTAGTATAAATATTTATATATATATTACGTAGACTTACAGTTAAGAAAATATTTTTAAAAGCAATCAACTTGCTTGAGCTAAGGAAATTCATCCTATGTAGTACTTGGCACCTCACGATTTCGCATAATAAATATATTGCATGGAATATAAACAATAAATATTTAAAACTTTCCCTCAATTACTTAATCATGCAAAATGCTTGTTTCCTTTAATGGCAGCAAGCCGTTTCAAATGTCCTTCAAAGGATTGTGTAAGCCGAAACCGAACGCCTCGCATGCCAGGGTATTACTAAGACCTTAAAGCATAAACTAGGTAGAAAAACNAGAAAAGCCATTTGCACGCCGTTGACTCTGCGACTCCGGCGACTGGGCCGGAATAGTTGACTAGCTAGGAATAGAGGAGGAGCACCAAGAGGAGCAGGAGGAGGCGCCGCCTCCTGCCGAGTGTGCCTGCTTCTAGGTGGCAAAGGATAATTGACTTTCAAATCAGTTTGCTATAAATTTTTATCGGCCCTTGTGATGCTGTTGCTGGCAGTTCGAGTTTCCCCCGAGAAGAGGAGGAGTCCCTCGCTCGCGGGGACAACGCCATCGTATCGCCATCGACAACGGCTGCAATCAATTGCCAAAGTCAACGGGGGCAAGCCGGCGATAATTGCCAGCTCCGTAGAGAGCCGTTGGAGCTACAGGGCCCGAGGTGCCCGGCGCACACTGGAGTCCTCGACAAAAACGCCACTAATGAGTTTTATTGAGTAGCAGTGAGAGCGGGGCAACGGTGACCCATGCCCGGAAGGTGTGAACTCCGACTCCGGGCTAGAGATGGCAAACATATATCGGAATTTACATTTATATTATCGAAATAACATATAATATTTCTATAAATTACTGCTTATGTATAATGAATACTCTGTTCATAGATCTATTGATCTAAATGAAGTAGTTTTCAAATATTATTTATTAATTTTATCTTTACCTTTGGAATCGATATATTTCGATAACATATCAGTGGAATATAAGTTATATATATTTTTTTTAACAAATACATTATTTCGACTATCCTTTCTCGCTGACATCCCCTCTCCAGTTAAGCCCCCCCAGTAACTTCACTGGCTGAAAACGAATTTGATGACGCACGGAAGCAGTTAATCAAATCTGCAAGTGGCCTCCCCCCCTAGAAACCGCCCAAGGGGTCAATGTAATTGCATTTACCTGTCTCACACATATGACCCACACCACCCCGCACAAAACTCCACCTCTGCTGCCGCCGCCTCAACCTTATTCGATTTTTTGCCAAAAATAAACGGGGCCAAAAAAAGATTGCAGCTGGAAATGGAAAATGGAAATGAACATGAGACTGAAAATTGGCATAGGCACGTAAATTATGTGCTGCCAATTAGCAGGCCACAAATTCCTGCACGCCATTCTCTCTTTTCTTTCTTTCTTTTTGGAGAAAGTAGAAATGGGTAAAAGGAAATGAGAATGTGACCAAAAATACGCACCGCACAAAAACCGAAAATATGGAGTTGGGCAGGGAAATCAAAGCAAAAGAAGTCGTAGGCGATTTGGCTTGTAAGAGTTGGGCTATTTTCTTCACGACACACCCATATATGGCATAATAGGCCAAACACAATGCCATGCAAAGGAGGAAGTCGTGTGGGAATGACTAAGTGGGGGATATTCGAAAAGGTTATTATCCTTTAATGAAATTTCAATGGAAAGTACTCCAAGTAAAGATCATATTTAGTGTTCAAACACAAGTATTTGTATTGAAAATGTTACCAAAATTAAATAAAATACTTTAATTGCTCTTCTTTTATTACTTCCCCCACTTCGAGCATGCCCTTTCTAAGCAAAAAATACCTACAGGGTATTTAAGAAGGAAAAAATGTATATAAAAATAATTTCGTCACGACATAAGTGGCATCATTAGAAGAAGTATGTTGGCAGCCACCCACTCTGGCTCTGGCACTGGCACAGCCTTGACTCCCATGGCAGCCAGCCCCCTCTGGAACCACCTCCATCTCCATACTCCATCTCCATCTCCGTCTCAAGTGCCTGACGCAAAAAAGTCAAACACCGAAATTGCCAGGCACCAAGAACGCAAAAAGGAGGACACAAAAAGCTATATATATACACATATATATATATATATCGCGGCAAGTGCTGGGGCCAAGTGAAGGCGTCAGATTGGGGGCGTGTTCCCGGGGCCAAGAGGGTGGCGAATGAGTGCGAAGAAAACATGGTAATTTTTCATAAAAACCGCCAAATGCGCACACAACCCGAAGCGAGGCAAAAGCGAGGAAAAGCGAAAATAAAAGAAAATATATAAATTTTCCTCTTTCGCTTCTTACATTTCTGTTTTTTTTTTTTTTTTGTGCTGGCCTGCGCGGTTTTTGCGGCGGCCGGAATGTGACTCAAAGACATGGGCGAGGGAGCTACTGGCTGGGTAACTGGGGGCGTGGCATGTCATGTTTATGCGACGTCTTTAGCCATTTAGGCATGCGAAATGCGTTTTGCCCCAAATCCTTTCTACGTGAATCCCGGACGCCCAAGGACAAGACAGGGAATGGCATGGTGGAGGAATGAATGGCTCCAAATGGGTGGCAGCAAGTTTATTTTCTTTTTTTCTTTTTTTTTTCTTGGTCAGGGAAAACAAACTTCAAGCGGAAGTGGCAAACGGCGGCGACGGAAATGTCAACAAAACAGCAAAACGCTTTGCCCGCTGTACCCCCAGCTACTGCTGCTGCTCCATAAATCCCGGCCCCGGCTCGGGCTCCCTCTCCTTCCCCCTGGCCACTCATAATCATTCCCTGGTGAAATATTATCAAATTGCCGCAATTGATTTAACTGCCGGCGGGTCTACGTGACGCGGGGTCCGGTTGGGGCTAGAGAAAAACGCCAAATCGCGATTCAAATTGACGCAGTAAGCCATCAAAGTCGGGATCTCAAGTTGCAGATGGATAGTTTACTTTGGCGCCGGCAAAGGACAAACTTGAGGGGATTGCTTCGGGGTGGAGATTAGGAAGGGGTTTGGGAAATTTAAAACCACCCCGGGGAAGCCAAATTGATTTAGGAGATCCTGATCATCAGCATTTTCCACGAAATTAATTGAAACCTCCCTACACTTATGCAAATTTATTTCCTCTCCTGTGATTTTAAGAGCTTAAAGAGCGAAGTCAAAGGATTTTACTTGATTTTGAACAGGTTTTTCTTACATATAATGTCTGCTTTTAATTTTTATTTATAACATTTATATATTTTATATGATTTATTCATTTTAATTATTTAATTGGATTAGCAAATTCACTTATTTAACAATTATTAAATCAAGAACAAATTAAATTGTACAAATCAATCTCCTCATCTTATATTTAGATAAGTTAAGCTTAACGATATACGATTCGTGTGCCTTGTCGGAGAAACAAATGACAATTAATTGAAATATTTAATTATTTAATTACGGCCCTGGCAGCTGGGCTGAGTAAGTCGGCTGCCTGATTAGGACTTAGAACTGGAAGTACAGGCAAGACACACACTTCTTAGAATTGCCAGCAATTTAGGGATTTTCCCAGCCACAAGTTGCCGGCATTTTGCCGCCGTTGATTTATTTCCGTTGTGTAATTGAAACGCGTTGCCAGGACTCTGATCAAATGCTGAGGCATAATTAGTGCTTTGCTCAAAAATAGATCATAAATAATCGTTGCTTGCCTAAGGGATGATGATGATGGTGATGGTGGTGGTGGTGGTGGAAGGAGCCGCAAATTGTCTGAGGGCCTTGCATAAATTACTTAAATGTTCACCCTCCCAGAGACCCTTTCGCAGCGGCAACGCGTCGTATGCGCAATTTTATTAAATTACATTCGTGTTTTGGCAAATTAATTACGAAATTATGTTGTCGTCTGGCGCCTAACGAGCTCTATCTCCCGGACACCCACCCCACCTCTCGCCCCAATACATATGTATTCATCTAATGGAGGGACTGTGGGTGGGGGGCGGTGGTTGTTGCCTTGACAAAGCCCTTTGCCTTTGCCGTTGCTTGCTGGCTCGTCCTTGTACTGAGCACGCCATGCATTTCACTTATCTTTGACTGTCAGAGTATCCGCATCGTCCTGCTGCTGCTCCAGCTCCAGCTCCTGCCGGTCCATAGTTCATGCATATTAAAAGTAATTTCAGCTCATTTTTGGCATATTTCGTTGTCTGGCCGGACAGACTGCTGCTCCCTAGTGCTGCTGCCCAAACAGATTACTCAGCATTTGAATGGACCGTGTCGTCGTCGTTTTTCGGTTTGATTCTGTGGCACAGAAATATTAAGCGAAATCTCAGTCGCAATAAATTTGACTTTATGTTCATGCCCCGCTTACCAAAATTGTGTTTACAAATCATACAAATCGGCTCCGGCTCCGTCGTTGCCATGTTTCCCCTTTTTATTCGCTTATCTAATTAAAGCCCAGCAAGGTCAAAGCTTAAACATTACTCATACGCCGCATTAGCCGGCGTTGCCCACATCACATTGTCGAAATAAATTACAATAATTTGTTAAATTGCCGAAGGCTAACAACGCGAGACGAGGATACTCGTATATTTACCAGAGGAATGGCGTCCAAAAAGGAAATCAAATCAAATTGTGAGCTACGTTTTAAGTTAAAAATCACATTTGCATATTTTCTGCATAACAATCAGTGAAGCAATGGCTTGTGACGTCAGTGGAATTGGTGAAATCAACCGCCACATCACACATGATGCCGAAAAAAAGAGAATAAAATAAAATAATAATAATAAAAGTGCACGTCAAAAAAGATTAGTACCGAAAATTAGAATCAGTTGCTAAATTTGTATTGCACTTTATATTGAATTAGCTCTCAGTTTTGCATTGATAATAATTAAAATGGTATACACTTCAGAATTAAATCCGTTTTAGGTGTTTAATTTGATTAATTAATTAATTGAATACATTAATTTATGAGCCTATCGTAACGATTTATTATTTGTCTTAAAGAAACTTGAACTCTTCAGGCATTAAATACTTTCTTTCACCTATTTGTATTATTTAAATTGTCAAACATTTGTATGAATAATAAATTAAACTATAACTTTGAGAAACTTTTACTTAAAATTAAAAATGTTGTATAAGATATGGAAATAATCCAATAATTTTTTAATTAAGTATATTAATTATATATTACACTAACCGACAGTAATTGCTTAATAGTTATCTCTTACCTTGAAGGACTTCCAAAATTCCCTGCCCCCATCTGGATACAAAATCCATCCCAAATACCATTTCTCGCTGTGTAATGCTACCTGTTTGGGATCTCCCGCTGAAACATCTTTCAGACTTTGCCAAATTGCTTCCAGCTTGCAGGGACAGCACACACACACACACACACATAGAAAATCTTTCCCCAAAATCAAGGCGATGGATGCCATGCCTCAGTCCCAACCAGTCGATCCCTTGCTTTGTAGGACCTCATCCTCCACATCCTTCCTCCCACAGGACCACTCTGGCATCCCCCGCTGCGTGAGAAGCGGATGTGTACGCTTCATTTATGCATTCATCAATCAGCTAACCAAGTGTAAATTTTGCATTTCCTTGCGCGTTGAAATAAAACAGAGAATTTGAATTTGGCTAGCACCCTTGGCTTGGCTTGGTTTCCACACCAGCCCACCGCCCCACCCCTTAGAAGCTTCTTTTGTCTTTTGGGCTTTTACCTCGCATCGCATCGCATAGCATAGCATCGAATGCTCCCTCGTTCGCCCTTCATTTATTTTATTTTGAAATATATAAATCGCACCTAAAAAGTATGCTACACTAAACTTTGATTCATGGCACAAACTTTCGGTGTGCGCGCTGGGAAATTCCGCTTTCCTTACGCACACACACTCGCGCACACACTTCTTTGCAGCTGTTGCCCACAACGTTTCGGTTCAACGCTTTTTACGTGCTCAGCTGCCACGCCCCATTCCCCCACCAACAACCACCTTTAAATTTAGCCGGAAAACAGTAGCAGCAGCAGCAAAAAAATACCAAAAAAAAAGAAAGAGCGAAAAAAAAAGGCGAAGAGTGGTGGGGGAAAAGGCAGCTCCGAAAATTTTTGCAATTTTCCCTTGCGCCCATTTAGCACTTGGCCATGATACGCAGTTTTCTCTTTTATTTGCTGTGAAAATAATAGAATCATAAACTGAAACGAACCAGCAGCAGCACCACCAGCAGCTAGCTAGCGAGCGGGGGACACGTGGTGGTCCGCTTTTGAAGTGTTTGATGAAATTTTCAACACTTAATGATAGCACACGCAAGCCGGGGGGAAAACGTGGGGTGGGGTCGGGGGAGGAGGGAGATTGCCCTGGAAAAGTCAGGGAGTAGCAGGGATTCCAAACCAAAAAAAAAAAAAAACCAAGCAGCAGCAGCAGCAGGACACATCGCGATGTCCTGCGTCCTCCACACAGCACACATCATAAACGTCAACGGCAATGACCGTGCACCGCACACAATTGTGTTAACCAAATGATGCTGCCAGTGTCCCTTAGCGACCCTCCCCCTTCGCCACTCCCTCTTAGCCCATTTCCGCGGCACCCTTTTTTGGTCCAGCTTGCAGTTCAGTTTCAGTTTCTGTTTCGGCGACTACATAAATAGCAGCAGGAAGGCCGTCAACCGAACGGGCCAATAAAACCAACGAGCCACTCCAAAATAGGCTGCATGGAAATGCGCGAAAAATAAAACAAGGACACGGGACAAGGGAGTGCAGAAAAGGAGTGCAGGCAGTGAAACGGAATTTTTATATACCCTCGAGGGCATTTTTTTTTGTTTAATTCTCTCCTATGAAATATTTAATATTATTCGGGGTGGACAACTTTGGTGGCAAAAAGCGGAGCCTTTCAACTATATATATACATTTTATTTTGTTATCCAACCGAAAATCCTTACGATTGAACTATGCTTCTTCTTTAAGCTAAAATAATGCTGGCCTATGAAATAAATTAAAAACGATCTTCTTAGCACAAAAAGCTATATTTAAAAGGTTACTCTACTAAAATTTAATTGAACTCATGAACATCTTATGATTTAATATAAATAAATTTTCTTTCCTTCTGACAGGGGAACTCTCAGTACAATCAGCAACATTTAAAGGGTTAGTTCACTGTAAATTTAATTGAATATAATATCTCATTATTTAATATTCAATAGTCCAAGTGAAGGGAGAGTCCTGTGCTTTAAACTAAACGAAAATTTTGAATTTCAGCCAACAACTGGCGAAGGTATTTGCATTCATTACAGACTTGCAATTACCATATAAGGCACTTTAAGCATTATCACATCATTATTATACCCGAAAATTTGCATGCTCCCCGGCCCCCTTTTCCCTTTTACCGTTTCGCATTTCCCAATTTTCCATTTCCCATTTTCCACCTTCCCCAGCCCCAATTTCCACCGCGATGGTGTGCCTGCCTGCCTGCCTGCTGTTGTCACTGTTGGTCAGCAGCAGCTGCCGCTGTTGTTCTTTTCCACACATTTTCCCTGCTGGTTGTTGCCGCTTTTCTGTTTTTGTTTATGGCCGAGAATTATGTTGTTAGTGTTGTTTATATTTTAAAGCCTCTCTCGCGCGAACGCTTAAAGTGTTGCATCGAACGCGCCAAACGGCTTGCCAATTGCCAAATAAATTACGAAATTTACAGCCCAGTCTTCGCCCCCGAAAATGGAGCTGCGGCGGAAAGAATCGACATCGAACTCACTGAAGCCCCTTCGCCAAACAGTTTTCCCGCTGCGAATGGCCGCTGAGTGTTGGCCCATTTGGACACAATCAACGGCAACATTAACGATATCGCCTTCAAAGTGCCGACCCCAAGCCCAACCCGAAGCCCAAGCCCCAAACCAGTAACCCAAAAGCAAACCAAACCCAACCCGACCCAGCCGGCTTCGAGACCGGGTCCAGGACCAGGTCCGGGCAATGGCACGGCAAACACGCAGGTCCCCCCAAATGACAGACCCCCGAAAGTTTTGCAGGTGAAGCAGATGGCCTTTACTCTCCAGCGATGGCAGCGTGAAGGAAAATGTTGGAAAAATAATAAAAAGAATTTATATTTTCTTACTTAGTATATTTCATTGGATACTTGTTGCAAGCTTTACAAATACTTTACTTAAATAACTCCTTAATTTAACCCTTAAACGTCTTGATTTATTCAACTGAGAAACTCCAGCTACCAGATCTAGATATCTTCCTTTGCATCGAACTCAGCTTTGAATTCTGTTGGCTAAACTGCCTTTAAAAAACGTTCACTTTTAAGGGCAAATAAAGCTTTAAAAAAATATATTTAATAAAATAAACTTTAAACATTTGACCAATCCTTAAATGTACATATTAAACTTCAGTTTTTTAGTTAAAAATCGTTTTATATATTTGAAGAAAATAATACACGCCCTGTCATCTCTAGCTTGAATTTTCGTCTGTGAGTTTTGCTTGTTGCGTGTCCACTTTCACTTAGTTTTCATCGGTATGTGTCTGAGTGTGTGTGTGCGAGTGTGCCGAAGTACCTGTATTAGTGTGTACCGAGAAATTGCGGTTTGTTTGCCAGGTAATTACATTTCGGCATTTTCTCTGTATGGGGTTCCCCGGCTGCCCGCGCCCCTCAGTCGCCCGCCAACCCCGATCCTCTGTGTGTGGGCATGTCAGCGTGATAATTATGCGACTATAATCGCACTTTTACATGCCACTCCTGGCGGGGGAAGGGGCGGGAGGGGTTTGAGGGGTTCACTGGGAAAAGGACAGGTAAGAAAAAGGTAAGGGGCTCGATGAAAAGCGGACGGGGCCAAAAGGAAAACTCAACTTGGAACTTCGAACTTGGCTGAAACACTTGAACCTTAAGCGAAATATGTCGTCAAGCGGCAAAAGTCAGCAGTGCCAGCTAATTAACTGGTCGCCAGGTACAGACATACACACTTACACACTCATCCGTATACATACCGCTCGACCCGGCCAAGAGACCCCACACACATTCATGCAATATTTAAGGCAAGCTTGCCGGCCGGGCTTAAACAAAAGCGAAAGGCATGTTTAATCATAAGAGCAAAAACAACACGGCATGGTCGCCGTTTTCCATTTCCCATTTCACATTTCCCATTTCCCATTTGCCGCTCGCCGCTCGCCGCTTGCCGTGTTGCCAAAGGCAGAAGGTTCCTTTCGGTCCTCGCTTCTTGGCTAAAAACGGCAGGCCAGGATTCGAGCTGGCCAAGAAGTGACGTCAACGTGGCGGGCATACAAAAAAGGGTTAAGCAAATATTGGAGTGAATAAAACCCATGAAAAGGGAACCAAGCAAAAAAATTACAACAACATTACGCTCGAACGTATATATGTAGGTCTGTGTGTGTGTATATAATATATATATAGATATTCGCACAACTGCGGTTAAGAAATAAGCTTAAAGGATACTCCCTAAGTTATACGATTTTCGGACTTAAGCCAAATCCAAAAAGGTGTACAATGCTCGTATCAATGATGGATATTTTCATAGGGATATAAGATATTGAATCACAAAGAAAAGCTGCAAGGAAGTCGTTAAGGTTCTTTTATTGAATTTGTTAAATTATATACAAATATCCCATAAACTAATACTATGAATATTCTCTAACTTCTAGGTATCTTTAAAGAATATTTGAATTATTTGTAAAAACAAATCTTATCTTTCTGCAGATTTAGCTTTCTATTTAAATAAAAACTAGAAACCCTTTTTAATATTTTTCTTCCAACTAACAAATTCAGGTCTAAGTGGGTCTGGACTCAGGACTGTATCGTAACCTAACCCAATATCCTGTTCTACCAATCTGACTGCAACTGTATTTGTGACAAGGCAAAGCAAAGCGAAACGAATCGCAACGCACACAGTTAACTACTCTTTTGGCCGTGTCACACCGCTGTGGGTGGGTGGGGCACGTGGCGAGGGCGTTTTGGCCAGAATGGCAGACGAAGCCGGAGCCAGTTCCTGGGATGAATTCCAGTGCCAAAGCCAGAGAATGCCCTGCTAGAGCAGTGGCTACCAATTAATGTCCTTGTTAGGCAGTGGCCTGTAAAATTGGCTTAAAAAATATGTAACCTTATGCGAGAGCGAGCCGCAAACTCAGCACGTTTATGTGGCAGAGCTAAAGGGAAGCACAACTTAAAGATATTTTTATAATAAGCATATGTGGAATATTTCCCTAGATATATTATTACCTTATTTGAAGCTTAAAATAGGAAGATCTTAACACTAAAATACACCCACAAAATGTAGATATAGAGATAGATATTATAAATAAAAATACTTACAAATTTCAAATATATCCCTTTCAGATATTCCCGATTTGAGTGGCAGTATAAACGCTGCACATCTGTGTGTGGACACAGGTTTGTTTATACGACCAGCGAGGATGTGTGTGTGCCAGCCGAAGGGAGGCAAAGGAAGTCCTTGCCACTACAATGGCTACAGTTACGTCCTGGCTGGTGTTGCTTTTGGCTTTAAGTGAAATAAAGTTCACTCCGCTTTTTATGCACTCGCGGCTATTATTTAATTTGCGCAGCTGGGCGTAAATGGGCGACGGCTTTGACATGGCCAGGCACGAAGGCCTCTGGGCTCTCGGCGCCCAGGAATGCCAGGGTTCAGCTTTCAGCGATTCTGCATTTCAGCATTTCATTATGGGTCACCTCATGCGAGGCCGTGGCAAATCATCGGAGCCGCACTCGAATCCGGCTCAAAGCGGTTGCCGGGCACGCAACATTTGACCAAATCCGAAATGGGGTTCGGGTCGCCCCCCCTCCGCCCAATATCTCATCGGAAAATGCAACGTTTTTGCAGATATCAAAGCTGCCGCAGTGATTTGCAAAAACCAAGAAGGACACGTCTTCGCCGGACAAAGAAGGCTGGCTGGCTGGTTGGCTGGCAGTCCGCATCGGCCATCCGCCAGAGGAGCATCCACCGCAGCCCAATCCCAGGCAGCTCGGTCGTCGTCTAATCTGTAAGCATAAATTCCAATCATTTCGCAAATGGAATGTGCAAGCGCAAACCAATAAAACCGCAGAACACAACACAACAGCAGTTGGCCAGGAGCAGGAGCAATAGGAGGAGCAGGACGCTCGGCAAACTGCTTGTGGTTGCGAGGACGAGTGCAATTTTTGCAACCCACATGGACTTTGGCGGATATCCAACATCGGAAATCCTTTATAGGGAGTGTAATATCGTTTATTATATTTGTTGTTGATAAAACAGCAAGGAAATCTAGGTTTTTATTATTAATTCCTTATTAAATTCAACTTATAAAATAATAATTCGAATAAAAACAAATGGAAAATAGGTAAATGCGAATTTGTAAAATACGAAAATGAATGCAAGAAACAAGTTTCCTATTTATGAAACTTATTTCCTAAGCCATTCCTAAGATTCATGGAATTTAAACCAGCTCCTTCCATACTTCAAATAGGCCTCATTAACACTACTATTAGCTAGTGCAATGTAAGTTCTATCTTTATTGTAACCACTAGTCCTCTATGACTATTTTAAAACCAAGTATTTCGAAGCCAATGCGTACTTTGTGTTAACTGTCAGTTTGGCTCTGTCACATCATACATACATACATATGTATTTACATTAGTTGATTTTGTTTTTCCGAGTCAGTTGGCCACCAACACTCAAGTTAACTATTTAGTTCAACAAACACATATTCAGGGATTCCCGAAATTTCTGTTGAGATGGATTTCTGCAGGTTCAGACATTACAACTTCAAGTATAACAGGAAGAGGCACATGAACAAGACTCTCGACTATGACACCGAGCGCGTCTGGGAACGGAGCTATCTGAGGGTAGGTATCTCGAAAAGTATCTCTTGCTAAAGCCTAAAAAATCGGTGAGTCAACAGGCCAGGTGCAAGGAGTTTAAGTTGGAGGAGGAGTATGATAAATATCAGATCCGTCTGATGAACAGCTACCTGGGAGTCTTCTTCATGTTACAGATTTTGGTAACCATATACTTCAGCGTAATACTATTGCTATTGACAGAGGTAAAGTGAGAAGACTGAGAATTGTGATGATTTGGAGGCTAACTTAACCTTTTCTCAGTACACGTATCGCATATATACAGATGTGGCCTGCTGCATACTCAACTCTCTCCTAATGATTTCTGTTCTGAGTGTCAACTTCTTTAAGGATTTTGTGCTACGACACAGATGGGTAATGGTGCTTAGCTCAGTTCTGGCTATAATATCCTTAGTATCCACAGGTAAGCCTAAATAAACCCATGCAAAATAGTCCATTACATTTAAAAATTTAAGTGTTTACAATGCTTATGGTTGTTTCTGTGCCGCAAATGCAAAAGAGTTCTCAACTACAAAAGTTTAGATCCCTTAAACCACGAATTTCGAAATACACTTCGTACATATATTTTTCGATTATTCAACATCATCGTGTGCTCTTTTAGATTTGGGATTAAATGCATATCACTATGTCGTTCACGATTGGCCCCTCAATGCCGCCGTGGACATTTACACCCTCTGCATGATATATATGTTCCTGCCAATCCCGTCCATCTGGACGGCTGCCCTCCTTGCTGTTATCGTCAGTGTCATTTACGTGGCATACTTTATGGAAGTGCTCGCGTTTCTCTCGGTGTATGCAGCTCGAACCGCCCACGGGTATAATACGATCGCGTTGGACATCATTCATCATTTGGGCTTCAACCTGATGGGCATTTTCTTTCGCATCATGAACGACACTATGGTTCGGGCGTCCTTCCTCGACCGCCACCAGTTCATCGTGGAGGAGAACTGGCTGCGCCACGCCCTACAACAAGAGTCAATGCTGCTGGACACCACTTTGCCGCCTCAGATCGCAAAGCCATATCAGGAGAGCATTAAGAACAAGATCATGCAGTCGGATGGCTTGCAGCAATATGGCTCCTCGAAGAACTACCAGAGCTCCATGACCGTCCAGATGCACCCCGATGTCAGCATCCTGTATGCGGACGTGGTGAATTACACTTACCTGACCACGACTCTATCGGTGGGAGAGCTCGTGAAGGTGTTGCACGATCTCTACGGCCGATTTGACGTGGCTGCCTCAATGTACAAGGTCCAAAGGATCAAGTTCCTTGGCGACTGCTATTACTGCGTGGCCGGTTTGGTAGAGGCCGATCCTGATCATGCAAAAAACACAGTGGCCCTGGGTCTTTGCATGATTGAACACATCCAGGAAGTGCGGTATGTCAGCCAAAAGGCAACTAGGGACAACCACTCACCCTACGAACTCATTCCATAGTGTTACGAGACAACTGGATATTAATATGCGCATAGGAGTCCACTCAGGAAGTCTCTTCGCCGGCGTGATTGGCCAGGCTAAGCTGCAGTTTGACATATGGGGTGGGGTAATGTGCAGGATATAGGCATTATAACAAATCTCAATTTTACAGGAGTCGATGTGGACATTGCGAATCATTTGGAGGCTACTGGTAAGCCGGGATTCGTTCACATCAGTGGCCGGACTTTGAGCAACCTAAAAGCGTCCTCCTTCACCATATTGCCGGGCACGGAAGAGGCACAACTAGATCCCGTGCTGCAGAAGCACCCAATGAGAACGTTCCTTATTTCCGACAGTCCGATGACGATCAGTTCGAGAATGGTCTCCGTTGAGAGTCTGCATACATCTATCATTGACATCAAGACACGACCAGTGCAGGGCGCCCTGCAAACTAACGTCTCGATGTCTGAAGAGTTGCGCGAGGAGTTTCGCAAGATGCCTGTGGGTGGCTTCGAGTATGTCAAA